>SZWC01012539.1:12716-24627 GCA_023375785.1 Penium margaritaceum | reverse complement strand
CCCCCCCCCCCTTGTTTTTTCCTTTTGTCCTCACCATCCACCCCTTTTTTATAGGTGTCCCCTATGCTCGCCTTAGGCCCTCGCCTTTTCTTTTGTTGATTTTTCTCTCTTTTTTTTTCATTCGCTTTCAGGCGTACCCCTTTTCGTATTTTTTGTTACTCGTCCTCCCCGCTTTTCTTGATTGCCTGTAAGGTGGACGAACGGAGAAAATAAGGAGGGGGGGAGTGTCCGGCTTGTCCGGCCCTCCCCCCCGTGCACGCTCGCTCGCTCGCTTGCTGAGCGAGCGAGTGAGCGAGTGGGTGTGGGGGGGAGGAGGGAGCGAGAGGGGGGGCCCTGTCCGCCCCTCTGACCCGACCCCTCCGTCGGTCGGCCGATGGGGCCCACGGGGCCGAGGGGGCCCACGGGGCCGACGAGCCGAGGGGATCCATGGGGCCGACGGGCCACCTCCGAAGGGCCCCTTGAAGGGGCTCGGCGGGGCCCTTCGAGGGCCCCGTTGAGAAGGGCAAGAAGAAGGGGGGGGGACGAACGGGGCCGATAGGCCCCCTCAGAGGAGGGCTGCGAGGCCCTCCTCGCAACAGCAGCAGCAGTTGCAGCGGCAGGTGCAGCTGCTGTGGTTGCTGCTGCTGCTGCTTGTGCTACTACTGCTGCTCTGCGCAGCAGCTATTGCTGCTGCTTGCTGCTGCTGCCGCGGCTGCTGTTGTTGCACGCTCCTTCTGCTGCCGCCGCTACTACAGTAGCTGCTGCTGCTGCTATACATTGGTGCTGCAGCTCTGTTCAGCAGCTGCTGCTGCTACTTGCTGCTGCCGCCGCGGTTGCTGCTGCTGCTGCCGTCGCTGTTGCACGCTGCTGCTGCCGCCGTCGCTGCTATAGTAGCTGTTGTTGCTGCTGCTGTATGCTGCTGGTGCTGACTCTACTCTTGCAAGGATGCGCTACTGTTGCTGCTTTTGAAGTTGCCGCCACAGTTGCTATTGCTCTTTTTTGCAGCTCACCGCCCTTGTGGCGTTGACTTGTAGTTTTTTTTCGCTCCCTCACGCTACTGGCGGCGTGGCGCCACGTGGCGCGTTCTCTTTGCGTTCTGCCCACTGCTACTGCTTCTGCTGCTCACACGCCCCCCTGTGCTCTGATACCAAATTGGAAATAATTTTTAGGGCATGTAGGCCCATGCAAAAACAAACAGGAGCTCTGTGTGTGAGTGCGATGCAAGACGGCAAGAATTTGGCTAAACCCGTCGTGTCGTCACGCCCTCCTCTACCATATACCCCGGATGGGGGTATATAAGTAAACTAGCGGTGTCGGTTGTGACGGGTGGAAGCCACACAAACCAACACTCCCCCTGGCTGACATAGCCTTCCACGCCAGAACGAATGAATAAAGGCATGGAACAACAATGTATGGCAATCCATAACATGCATGAGTCAACTCACACAGACACACACACACACACACACACACACACACACTCATCTGCTATCCATCTAGGGTCTCCCTGGACACTGGCACAGCCCACCAAGTGTCTTGGTCTCGACCATGAGAGGAGTGATGCACACGCACACAAACGAGTGTAATGCACATCATACACATGACAGAGGACAAGATGGTCTCCTCGTGACACTGGCGGTACCAAGGTCCGGGTCTGGACCGCTACGAGCAATCCAACACAATAGTATCACCATCCAAACACAGGATCTTGGGAGGATATCCTCGTAACACGAGTGCAATGCACCACGTGTCCGGGTCTCGACCAAGAGCTTGCATGCACATGCCACACACAGTATAGCCACACACCAAGACACACGATCACATGGTCTCCTCGTGATACTGGTACAATGCACCGAGTGTCCGGGTCTTGACCAACAGTGTGCTATCATCTACATGCAGCTGTGCAGGTACGTAGCATGAGCCACATGCGGGATGCTGTAGATGCTCACAACAGAGTATGGACCTCGCCATGCATCTCCCAGGACGTCGCGTCAGGTTGATGTCCACACAACACGCGGTCTCGTGACACGATGGGACATTTGAGTAATGAAACAATTGCCCACTTGGAAAGATTAGGGACTTGTGTAAGTTTGGTATGTAACGCTCTCCCTCCTTTTAGCCGCGACGCCTCGCTGTGCGTATAGATGTGGCCCGGTGACGTCGTTAGCACGTGCCGATTAGGTGATCGACAAGTTGGGGGTTGTCGTAGGGTTCCGAACTATTGTGCGCGGTGTCACAGCCGTGCCACTTGACAAGATACTGTGTCTTTTTGCTTTGTCGTCCATGGCCGAGGATGTCCTCGATGATGTAATGTGTTTCCTCTTCCACTTGAACGTGAGGCGGAGGAGGGACATTCCTGCCGGGAAATTTCTCTCCTGAGTCATGGTAGTGCTTGAGTCTGCTGACATGGAACACCGGATGAACTTGCATAGTGCCGAGGAGTTTGAGTCGCACGACCACGGGATTTGCATGTGCTTGATTTCAAGGAGTCCCAACAATCAGGGTTTGAGCTGCGAGTAGTTGGCTCCGCGGAGCTTGATGTTTGGCGAGCTGAGAAGGATTTTGTCGCCAGCGGTGAACATGCTGTCGTTACGATCTTGATCAGCTGCTCGCTTCATTGCCGCTTCTGTCTTCGCGCGGACTTGTTGTGTTTCCTCCGAGATGGCGGTGAAGTCTCAGCGTTGAACGTTGGCCACGAGGATGTTGCTGCGACTTTGTAGTCCAACTAGTGTGCCGTGAAGTTTGCCACTTCAAACGGAGCTTTACTCGTTGCGATGGAAATTGTCGAATTACATGCAATTTTAGCGGTTGGAAGTTTTTGTGCCCAATCCTTCCCGTGAGTTTTGAATAGTGTTCGGAGGAGTTGTTTGAGTGTCTGGTTTTTCCGCTCGGTTTGACTGTCGGTTTCAAGATGAAACGCCGTCGAAAGTTGAATTATGCTGTCGTAGCAAGTCATCAGTTCACGCCAAAAACGACTGGTCAATCGACCGTCCTTGTCGCTTGTAACAGTTCTCGGTACAACGTGTAGCCGCACAATGTTTTTTAGAAACAGCCGTGTTGTTTCCTCGATGGTGACGGTGGTCGTTGTCGGAACAAAGTGGGACATTTTGGATAACCTGTGGACGACCACGAGGATTGCATCATATCGCTCGAGTGTGACGGGTAATCCTGTGACGAAGTGCATGGAGATGTCAGCCCACGGTTCCGATGGAATAGGGAGCGATAGTAGAATTCTGGGTGGCCGTGTGCGACAGGATTTTGTCGTTGACATGTGTCGCATGACTTGCAGAAGTTGGCCACGTCGGATTGCATCTTGTCCCACAAAAAGTTTCCCGCCAGCTTCTTCAGCGTCTTGTCGTCTCCAAAGTGTCCACCTGGTCCTCTGTCATGGCATTCGCTGAGTAGCATACGATGAATTTCGTCCTTTGGGGGGACGACCACTTGGCGAGTAAAGCGTCGTCGCCAATAGGGTGCGTCATACCAGAATTTTGCCTTGTTGTATCTGCCGTGTTGGCCATAGCCTCGTGCAAACAGCCGCTCGAGACATGGGTATCGCCACAGCTGTAGCATTGCCACCTTTGCTATTTGATCTGGTCGGCGGCTGAATGCATCCACCGAGTTGATTTTGCTTGGCCGGTACTCGATATTGTAGTCGAACCCGGATTCAAGGAACTCCATCCATCGCAGTTGAGTTTCAGTCCTCATAGTTTTAAAGACATGTAGGCAACCGGTTGCTCGGCGTTGCCATGGTCTTGCAAGAGGATTGCGTCGATGGCTCGGTCTGACACATATGCGACCATGACATAGTCGACCGTAAGCTAATCGTAGGACTGGCGCTGAGGTCAGAGCATTTCACAAAGCGGTGAATGCTTCTTGTTCACTGTCTCCCGACTGCCACTTGTTTTCTTTTTGGGTTGGAGAAAGGCGCTGATACTCCAGCGTAATCCCGTACAAAACGCTAGTAGTAATTGCAGCAGCCGAGAAAAACTTGAACGTCTTCAACGATGGTCAACGTTGGCCAATGAGCAACTGCTGCCACTTTTTTCGGATCCATGGTGATCCGTCCACCGTTCATGACATGACCCAAAACTTTGATCGAACAGCAGCCAAAGTTGCATTTTGAGAATTTTTCAAAATGCTTCTCTGATTGTAAAACTTTGAAAATGTTTCGAAGATGTCCATTGTGCTGTTGTGGGGTGCGGCTGTACACCAGAATGTTGTCGAGGTACACCACAACAAGAACGTCGAGGTATGGTCTGAAAACATTGTTCATTGCTGCCATGAACATTATCGGGGCATTCTTTAGTCTGAACGGCATTACTGTGAACTCAAAAATTCCCGTAGCAAGCTCGGAACGCCGTCTTCTCAATGCTGGCATCTGCTACACGTATCTGGTAATATCCGCTATGCAAATCGATTTTGCTCAAAATTTGAGCCCTTCAGAGTAGATCGAAAAGGTCGTCACCTCTAGAAAGAGCGTAGCAATTCTTCATGCTAGCATCGTTCAACGCCTGATAATCCACGCACATCAGCATCTGACCAGTTCTCATTTCTACAAAACAATACTCGTGCTGCGTATGGTGATGTGGATGAGCGGATGAACCCCTGACAGAGCATCTCGTCGAGTTGCTTTTTCAGCTCGGTCAACTCGTGATCACTCATCCAATAGGCCCCTCTTATTATAGGTCTGCTGCCCGACTTCATTTTGATGTGATGGTTGATGTCTGGTTGAGGAGGTAAGGTTCTCGGAAGTTAGTTAGGGAAGACGTTTGCAAGCTCCTAGATGAGTAGTGCAAACTCTTCGGGTACCATCACGAACTTTGTTGATGCCGATGAAGTTGATGAGATCGTTGGGGATGATGAGTTAGTTGCTTCCACTTCCGCTTCCTCCATTGGCTTGAGATGTATGAGCCACGCACGAGCTCCTCGTCGTATACAGTACTTGGCCATGTTGAGTGGTATCGGTTGCACAGGTTATCGCTTTTTGGCTACCGCGGCGTCCTATGCTACTTTCACCTCTGCTGCTTCCGCTATCGACTTCCATACCACGTGCGGAAGTTGTCGTTTGGCACCTTTGTTATCTACATAGATGTCGCTACTATTCCAGTCGACTTGCGGAATGTGTTGATACAGGAAATATCTTTTGAGGATGATTTGTGATCGCTCATTAGACAAGACGCCCAGACCGTTACATCCCATAGATCTCCCACTTGTAGTCGTAGTAGTTCCCGTACTTTTAATCTCCCGTTGACGTTTTTCCCTTCAAACAACCCTGGTTCGGTCTACAAACNTAGTTTGCAGACCATGTCATTGCTCACGAAGCTTTGTGAAGCCCCTCCATCCAATAGTGCCAGCATCGTTCTGCAACTCTTGCATCCTCGAGGCTAAACTTTTAGCAGAATCGCCGGTTGGCCGTCCTCGTTCCCCTCGTCCAACTTTGCGACCTCAGAAATCCTCTACGGCGATGTAGGTCATTCTGATGGACCATCGTTTGGCACAGATCGTTCCTCATACACAAGAATTGCGTCTTTTACTCCTGTCCTTTGCCATTTCCTGGCTCATATTTTTGCAATTTTCCCCCCTTTTTGGCCTGCTGCTTGCTCCGACAGTTGTGAGCGACGTGCCCAACGTTTTTCCAGTTGTAAGTGGTTCGCGTTTTTCTCTCGTTGATGGCTTCTACTTCCATTGGAGTCGAGGAGTCCCCTGACTGACCTCTTTTGTTTCCATGATAGTTATGGATAGGAGGTCTCTAGCCATAGGATTCGTGGACCTGAGCGTTGTAGTCGGTGCTGTCGATCCTTTTTGCTACTGGAATCATCCGCGGCAAGTCGTTCTGGATGCCGAAAGTAGAAAACTGCTTGCCGGATATCTCGCTTGAGGCCGTTGTTGTAGTAAAAACAGAGTTTTTTGGGGGGAGATGTCTGCTTCAGTGCTGATCTCGCGGAATCTCCGTTTGTACTTTGCCGCGCTCGACTGCTGAAGGAGAGAATGGAATATGTACTGTGCGTCGGACTTTTTGTTCAGTTCTCCAAAACTTTCCAGCATCGCAAACGAGAATGCATTCTAGTCGGTTGGTGGTGTAGCGCATCTTGCCACTGTGGGTTGATCTGCTGTGTTCAGGCATACTTGTACTTTGCACTTTGTACTATCAATCAAGAGACTCATTTCTCAGCTATGTTTTTTTGTTTTCATAGGCTCAAGATAGCACATTACTTCTTGCTGAGAACCATGATCTCTGTACAATCAGGAAGGAATCTAAACCTTGCTGCCACAAACCAAACCACTTCCGTTGTACAAAATCTGACGGTAGCCGTCGTTTAGAAATCCTCTTCTGGTGCGTTGTGAGCTGTTCCAATGGAAAATCAGTTGGCGCACATTTTCCCGGCTGGACAGGTGGTGTGCCGTTTACTCATGTCATTTTATGTTTTCCATCTCCCCAGTTTCATTTGCCACTTCCCCCCCTGTTTGATGATGTTTTTAACAGTCGCATGACATGCGCAACGGCTTCCCGCAAGTCCAGAATAACCGTTGATCCAGTTAGTCGACGACATCAATCTTCATCACGGACAAGGTTTTTGTGGGCTATGACTTTTTACCACTACGACAAAAGTGGTGGCTTTGGGGTTGCCAGCTGTGGGATTCTGCATATGAGCATCGTAGTTGGTGCTGTCGATGTAATCAGCTATTGTAATCATTCAACATCGAGTGGAGCCGGGTCGACGGCTCATTCGATGGCAACATCAAATGAGCCGACGACGACCGTCAAATAAGCCGGTCCATCAAATCGCACCAGACGACCATCGAATAACAATCTCCTGTTGCCATTCGATGGTCTTTAGATCAGACCACAAACTTACACCTCTGCAACGAAAAGCGAGGTGACGAGGCCCGTTTTTTTTGTCGTTGAACCCAGCAATGGTGAATTAAACCTCCAAAATCATCAGCCACATCAGAACCACTGGTCATTTAGAATTTCTAGGATCAAACGACTTAGGAAATGCTGGCCGAATCTTGGGTTCACTCGAGAATTGAATTCTCTCTTGATAAGTACTGTTTCTCGCATGCGCATCTTCCGTAGCTTCTCCATCACTGTGTTGAATTGTTCGAGCAGATGTGAATTGAGGTTCTCAAAACTGATAATCTGTGGTTCAGACCTTCATTGATGTGGGCGTGTCAGCCGGTCCATCAAATCGCACCAGGAGTCAACTCGGTGGGCAACGGCGGAGGGAAAGGGTTTTCCGAGCCGGAGGGTTCCGTTACCGGGTTGGCTGTTGGAACCGGTGGTGCTACACCATTCGTTGTGAAATTTTTTATTTCTTTCTGGTTTGCATGGAGAGCGTCACTGTCTCCATGCTATTGATCCTCCATCGATGGAGTCTTTGCCGGTTACTGCTACTCTTTACCAAGTTCGTTCGCTCCAATCATCGTCATCGTTGCGAGGTCTGCGAACTTCTGAATGGTTGAGTTACACTAAAGTCTCCTACAATTTTTCCTTGTAGTTAATGCGTCGGCTGTCCCTTTAGTGCCATTGCACTCTGTTACCAAGCGTTATGCCAAGTGGACCATAAGTTGTTCACAGGGGTGAGGTGCTGTTCTAAAGACAATTTCAGAAATTGGAAAAGTTGAACAATTTACTCTTACACTAAGTTTACTTTGATGACAAGTGTCGGATATGTCAAAAACATAAACAAGATAGCAAGAATCAGAAGGAAGCATGTTTTGAGACTTCACCATTCAAGTCAGGTGGCGTGTGTGATGCTGCATAGTGAGTGGTCATCTTAAGAAACTCTACTGAGAAGTTGGGGGATGTCCAGAATTTCATGGAGCGGAATTGACAAAGTCTAGCACCATCAAGAGTTTGACCGAATGGTCTCATCATGTTGATTCATTTTGTGAAACTTCTGCCTCCTTTGTGGAAGGTGGTCAAACATTTCAGACGTTTGGAAACAAAACACCGAGACGTGGGACACATGGAATAAACACCCTCAGCCAATTGGCATAAAAATCCTGAGGGTTGAAACGCGGTGGGCCCTAGTTGTAATGACAGATACACCAACTTGGGGAGTTTAAGGACTTGTGAACACTGGGGATGTAACAATAAGAACTTCTTACAATTTACAGAAGTTACTACTATTGCCATGAGCAAAACATAGGTGGTTCATAGGGATGAGATATGACGCAAACAAAAACATGAGAAACTGGGAAAATCCATAACAAGACATGATTTTACTTCAATGAAAAGCGTCGGATATACCAAGCACATGTACATGGCAGGAAGAATCAGACTGTTGCATGTGTTGGGTCTCAAGTGCTTGAGTCGAGCAACATGTGACACCGCATTGTGAGTGGTCGATTTGGGAAACTCCGCTAAGAAGTCAGGGGATTTCTAAAACATCAAAACGTGGTTCTATAAAATTCAGTCAGAAACTGTGGGGCGGTTCTAATGTGCCCCGACGGGTCTTCACTTGTGTTCACGGCTTTCTGTTTTGTGCAAGTTCTGACTCTAAATGTGAGCATTCTAGTCGCCTCATGCTATGTTTGTGGGATTTGGACAGATTTGCAAGACAGTCACTTTTGCGAAAGGGAACAAGGCAATTTTGTATTAGTTTTTTGACAAGGTCATGAAGTGAAGAGTTCTATGGCTAGCTACAAAACTCCCAAGGCACCAAATCACTTGCGATTTGGTTAACCGTTGCTCTCGCTACGTCAGCTGAAGTGCGACACACCAATCCAGCCACTCAGTTGGCGGCGTGCACGATGTCCGTCCGCCGAGGCGCCCTCACACATCAAGAACCCATCAAAACGCCTTTCCGGAGGTACAGATGTTCCTCCACATAGTGGCAGTACCCCCTGCACTTTTGGGATCCGTTCACCCACACTGCCTGGACTGTACACTTCACCGTTTTGAGCGCGGAGGGCACCAGCGGATAGCCCTAGTAAAAGGCTCCACACCGGGCCCACTCCAGCTACGCCACGTGGTACACAGAGGGAGAGAGGGGCAAAGAATCCCGGTGGAGTGCTGATGTCAGCAAACACGCCAGGCCGTGGCGGGCCCCCTTTGCCTCCACGGTTCACCGTTTCAGGTGAGAGTGGGCTCGTTGGATAGCCCTAGACATGGGCTTTCCAACAGGCTCACTCCCGCCTTGCCACGTGGCGGGAGTGAGGAGCAAGGTGGAGAAAGAGGGGACGGTGACCCAGGTTAGCGGGGGTTGGGATTCCCCTACAACGCGTTGACGGCCCGCACGTGCGAGGGCGACGACAAGGGACAGCTGCTAGCAGCTGCGGCAGGAACGACGCCGTCCTCCTTCAGCCTGCTCATCCCCCCATTCCCCACGAAAAGCTAAGGAGGAGAGGGGGGCAACAGGAGTTACTGGCACAGCTGCGAGGAAGAGAATCGACTGGGAAGGAGGGGGTCGGAAGCGGAGGGCGGCCAACAGGATCGAAAAGGCTCAACCACCGGCCAAAAATGGCTCGTGACGGGAGGGGAGGCGATCGCCTGGATTCGGGCAATCGAACCAATTGACGGCCCAGGGACAAGCCTCTGGTGCCATCGATCGACAAGATCGGCGGCCAGCCAACATGGGGGGAGAAGCCCCCCTCCCTTCAGCGTAGAAAGGCCCTCACTAGTGTACCAAGGGGCGAAGGCCCTCATGGAGTCCCCTCGCTGAGCTTGGTTTGAACCAGAGCCCTCGAGGGAGTTATGCTGAAATACCCAGAGGGAGTAGTTATAGAATACCCCAGGCATATTCCAACACCCAAAGAACCAGCCACCCCAACTCAAGAGGTGAATTCACCATCACCTTCAATTTTTACACCATAAAGTCCCAAAACACCGGGAGGAAAAAAACAAATTTTGTGAACCCCAAAATTTGCCCCCCTACCGCCAACGACACTGATGGGGGAACACCCACAACCCCGTCGGAGGAGAGCCTTACGGTCGAGTTCATGGGGTCAAAAGAGCCCAAACCACCACTACGACCAGCTTGTAGCAGATCCAAGACAATAGTGAAAGGGCCACAGAGTTGGCAAAAGAAACGTGCAAAGATCCGTGGAGTACAACGGGAGAGGGAAAGGCAGCAGGAGGTCACTGAGGCGTGACATCAGGCTTCACGTGAGAATGGAACAGGGAAGCAGATGCCGCAACAAGAGTGTGGAGGAGCATGTGAGCTCTTGGTGAGCATGGAGGTTGACTGAGAAAAGGTGACACAGGGGAGGAAAGAAGAGGAGGAGGAAGGGGTGGAGGCTACCACAAGTAGGACAAAGAGCAAGCAAGTGATAGGTGAAGTACAATACAGGGAGGCTTCGACCGAGACTAGGGAGTATCTAGACCGCGGCAAAAACGTTGGGATAAGGGGTGAACAGCAGCTGAAGGAGGGCGGAGGTTAGAGGCATACAGGTGGTGCGAAGTGCACAGTGAGGGATACAGCCACGGGAGAAGGACCGCCTTGGACTCAGACGGACCGGTAAGGTAAGGAAACTCGAGCCATAGCTGGTGAGGAAGAAGAGAAAAAAGGGGAAGACAAGGCCACCAATGGAAAGGGAGGAAAAAGGGCGGTGGGTGGGAGGGAGGAGAGAGAGCCTACCGGGGGGAAACCGAAGGAGATGGATCAGTACCAGAGGAAGGAGACAATTGCTTATAGTGGGCAATAGGTAGCGGGAAGAGGGAGGCCGAAACACCAAAACAAACAGTAGGATCATCGCTCGTAGATGGACATAGCCCAGACCTTATGGGAGGAGTTGAGGATGACGATGGGAAAGACAGGGAGAAGACCAGCGGCAATGCTCATGGACACAGCAAAGAGGGTATATGCACCACAATCGGCAGCGGGGGGAGAAGGTGGGGAGGGGGAGAATAGAGGAGAGGAAACAAGCCATGATGTCCCTGGTGCTGGTGACCATACCACTTAGGGGAGTGACGAGAGCCGAGGGAGTGCGGCCGGAGCAAGCAGATATGGAGCCGGGGGTAATGACAAGGATGGGGAAGATGGGAGGAGACGGAGGGGCGACGGGGAAGAGGCACCTGGTGAGGAGGAGCCAGGGGAGAAAGAGAAGGAAGACGAAGAGACCAAAAATGAGAGACAGCCGGAAGAGGACGCAGGGGACCACCCATCCACAGTAGATGCAAGGCCAACATCTACCCTCGAGAAGGGGGCGGTATCGTCGCGAAGTAGTTCATCCTGCACTCTTTGGGAGCCTGCACTCTGTACCCTTTGTTGCGATATTGGCATATGTCAATAACCTACTCATCATGTCACCCAATACTTGAGTGATGCGTTCACAGAGGGCACTATTGCAGTCCGCATACAAAATAAAGGACCTTGGCCCTTCTCGTGTTTTCCTAGGGATCGAGCTTGAGCATGACCGCCAGTAGCGCACGCTTCATGTCCACCAAGCTGCGTATGTGCACAGCCTTTGGGGGATATCTGCATCACTGCTTGGGTCTGTGCCGACTGCGTCGATGTCGATAACCCTTGCACATCAGAGGTTGCTTTAGACACTTGATGTGTCTAGGATGGGGGAGCCGGTGGATGTAACCGATTACCCTTGTGTCATCGACTCCCTCATGTATCTTGCCACAACCACGAGGGCAGACGTGGCCATTGCAATGAACTTTTTGGCATAGTTTTCATAATGTCCACGGTTGCGTCACCTAGAGGCTGCACTCCGCCTGGAGCGTTATGCCCTCTCCAGAGCACGGACTGATGAATTGCTCGATAGTTCATGGCGACTCATCTGTCAGTGTTGGTGCACTAGTGATCGAAGAGATGGTGTCACAGTCACATGGACGTGCTGCTGACAAGTTCAGCCAAGGCCGCTATAGAGATGTAGAAGACAATTGTACATAATTTAATTCATCAGGCTTGGATGTATTTCTCTATACACTCCTGATGATACCTTTATACTCTCGTGCTTGAGAAGGGGGGGGGGGGGG
>SZWC01012538.1:62664-85511 GCA_023375785.1 Penium margaritaceum | reverse complement strand
AGAGAGAGAGAGAGAGAGAGAGAGAGAGAGAGAGAGAGAGAGATAGGGAGAGAGAGAGAGAGAGGGAGGTAGAGAGAGAGAGAGAGAGAGAGGCAGATGGAAACATTGAAGAAGTAAATACTCCATACAATAAACAGGTACATAAATCAGCATACAACTAGATCCTCCTCCTCGTACTCCTACGTATCCGACTTGGTAATATAGATGCATATCCTTGGACGCCACACGTTGGAAATCCATGCAAAATTATTTGTCTCAACAATCATAGAGCGATGCCTTTTCAATGATTTGCGGGTTCCTACACAAATATCCCACCCATAAAGAACTCAACCTGCCAAATCTTATTTGGTGTGACGCATGCTCAGCTTGACGTGCACGACATCCTTAAGCTCATTTCCCATCCAAGTCGAGTACTCCTTGATTACTTCAGGATTAAGATGGCTTCTACGAGCCAATGTTTGCGGGTTTCAACTTTTACGTGCAAGTCATGGACTTTACACAATTTTTACAAGAGCAAAATGCTCACGCACCAAATGAGCAAACGTTTCTCAATGTAGTGGGGTCACTATGCATGAAGAATCATCAGGTGTTTTTTTTATGCATGGTTGAGGTCTTAATCACTGCACTTGCAGATAAACGGGGATTGTGCTTCATGCAAGACCATTCATTTGTGGGTTTTACGCTAGCCTCGTGGTCAGGCATGTAATTGACTGGCATATGCACATGGGATGGTGTTGGTCTTTACCAGTTACTAGAGCAGCTTCATAGAATGGCCTTAAGACATTTTTGCATAGATATCACCACCCCTTTTTGATGCAGTATCTGAGCCAGTCATAGCTAGATGGGGTGTATGGGTGCGATACGTGCACCAGAAAAAAGAGGTGGCATTATGGGTGGTTCCACCCTAGCACATAACAGTAGCATGGATGGTCGAGACATGATCAAGACCAAGCCAATCCATGTTTATTTATCTCTTTTTGTTAAATGCAAAATAAGACAAAGACGACGATAGAAATGCTTCAAGTGGCATTGAGTTTGCCTCTGCTTTCCCAGCTTGGCCTGCCTTGTTGTTGTCAACATCGCTGTCCTCTAGCTTTTCCACAGGGATTCATACAATGTGCTTCACCCATTTTTCACATGCAAAACCATTTTCTAACCATTTTCTGTCTATGCTAACCATTGTCTCGTGCCAAGACAATGGTTAGCATAGATTCATTGATATGCTTGACAATGGTTGCATGCTTGTATTTCTCACTAAATGCAAGGTTTCCCCGACTCATCTTGTCCATGATGTTTCCAGCCTCCCAATGTGCATGCATCTCAACATCTACATGGATGTCTTGTTTTCTGCCCGATTCTTTGGACAAGACTACCTGTTGGAACTTTTCTCATGGTAAGATGTGCCCGCGATCCAGTTATAGTGGAATGAACTTATGGAGAAGACACTGATGGGTGGTGTGACTGGTAATGGAATGGCAATGGCCTGGAAAAAAAACTTTGGAGAACTGCTTCCCACCCAAGAATACTAGGAACCAACAAAAAAACAATCGTCACAACTGTACAAAAACTTGGTGTAATTCTGTACAGTCTCAATACAATTCTCAACACAAAATTTGGTCACATCAATACACATGCTTTAACAGCTAATTCATCCGGTAGTATGGTACTTCGTACGGTGGAAGAAAATCATGTTAGAAATGATTCAGTACCAACAAAATTAATGTGGCATAGAAGATGTTAGCATGGTTGTGATGGAATCGTAAACAATTGTCAGAATTTCAAGAAGTTGAAGCAATGAGCACTAGCACAACAAAATGAGGGATCGAAAGAAAGGATGTTAAGCCAAAAGGACTGCACTAATAATTGGGATCAAGGATTTGCAGGATAACTTGTTATTAAAAAACAACTTGCACTACACAAACACTCGTGTGTACAACCCTGGGTTCTATGGATGAGAGCATCCAATGAGAGCTCTCTCAATTTGGAATATGAGGGTGACTAGCCAGTGACACTTCCACACGTACACGCAATGGGTTGTGAATGTAGTTGCCGGATTTCCTTGTTACAGGTATCAATCATTCTTCTAAGCGGAAAAGAGGGAGTTTAAATCATTTCTAAATACTGGAAAAGGATTTGCAAAAGTAAAATTCATTGAGACAAAAACACACACAAGTTAAATCCACCAACCTATTCGACTTGGTGATCATCCTATAATTTGAGCAAGGATGTATACAATGGCATCAACGATGAGAGGTCCCAGAATTTCACTGTGTTGCCATAGGAAGATGTATCACCATGAAATGCCAGCTGACATGCATCTCCACTTTGTAGAAACAATAACATGGTAGCAATGTAGTAATCATATGCAAAGTGGTGGTGCATGTCGCTTGTATCATGGCACGTGGGCTAGGAATGTTTCTCGTACAGAGTATATACACGGTTGATCCATGTTGGCTCATATGAGGTATAGAGCTCCAACGTAATATGAACACACACCAAAGCATTAGTGGCCTCTTTGGAATAAACCTTTGTCAGTGTCCTTAATTAATTGATATATGTTCTTGAGGATTTTTTGTGTCATTATTACCAAGGTACTCCATGACCATCCCATGGAAGGCTTGATGGGCACTGAATTGGGTTGAGATGGAAAACTGACTTAGTGAGTGAGGGATTTTCCAGACAGATGATTACAAAACCGTCAACCTTGAGCAATCATCGGCTGATATACCCTATTCCAATTTTTTTCCAACCCACCACTACCCTTGTGAACATTGATTTTTTACGACGGAGCTGCAACATACTTATTTCAACATTTTTTTGGAGGTTTGGTTACTTAGGGGGGCATTTTAATTTTAATAAATAACGGGGATATAACATTGAATTTTACAAGCTCTTAATGGAATTTTTTACTCCAACATATGACTTTGATGCTGGGAGATTCTTCCCTTCAAGGCTTCAAAAACACTCATTTGAATGGTCGAGTCCAATTGTGATATTGCAAACAATATTGTACTTGTAGCATGGAGAGCAATGGGCCTATTTTCCCCGATCGGGCCTGTTGGGAGTCAACTACACGGCCTTGATTTACACTTTTTATGCTGTTTGATACAATGCTAGCTTTTGGAAGTCATTTCATGACCGTGCTAGCTTGAACAGAAATATCCCTGTGGATGCTTCACCGTGAATATCAAGTATCATGTCATGTGCATCTCTATGTAGTGGTCATGCACGTTTATAAACAGTGGGCACGCGTGCCTATGGGATTCATGCCAATAAAACGCACCCTTAGGCTTGTCAATGCCTTTTGAACAGTAGGTCTTGCCTTGCTTGACATTGATTGTACAACATGGATGTAAGTTGAGTAGCGACAACAAATGTTACGTGTAGGAGCTGTCGAATCTCAGTAGGAGCAATATCGGGCCTTCCACACAAAAAAGTACAGAAATAAATAATATGCTACCTGACCCCAGGTAATCCCTTTACCACAAAGGTGTAAAAAACATAAATTTCAACATTCCCGTGATGAAATTATTTTTGGTATTTATAAATTCAATGAAGTTCCATTTGTTTTGAGATTTGACTATGGTACAAAATCCTCAACATCAAGATTAATGTTGCGGGGTATGTACATCACACCCATGATTCTTTCCAACCATCTGGTTTGGCAAACACAAGCTTGTGGGGCAAAGAAAAGATGATAAAATTAAGGAGTATCAATTTTCAAAGGGAACATCACAATATCATGTCTTGAACGATGGAAATGCAGGAAAGAATGCCTCAAGACAAAGCAACTCTGCCTTGCCAATTCCAGTGTGACCTTCGTGTCTGCCATTCGGAGTTTTCTAAGGCCAAAAAATTATATAATTGTTGGTGTACATCTGAACTGTATCTATGTGGAATTTTGCACTGCAACGGAGCACGATACTCCTAGGGAGAAATGTGCTCTAAAAACTGCTTGTGCGGACTTGTTACTTGAAATAGTATAAAATACTCAACTTAACTGGTAGGGTTATTAGGAAACTATATTATTCCTAGGCATGTAGTTGTGGGGTTTTGAGAAATGTTACTATGGTCTTCGGTTCGCTTATGTGGATGGATGTTTGTGTCATATGGGAATTCGTGGGATTCTACAACCATCACCACTAATTTCCATGGACCTGAATTCGAGATTTAGCACCCTGATCATCATTTCTTCAACATGTTCATACATTGACTGGTTTTCTCGTGGATAAAAGTGTGTAGAATCGAGGAATCTGAGTATCTTTTAGAAATGTTATTCTGGAAACGAGCTGGTAGGTGCACTCCACGAGCCCCAAGATGCCAAAGGGTCAACAAATATCACTATACTACATTGTAGGTGTGCATCTGTTAAAAGCGTGGTGGTGATAAATATAATACTAGCATTTCACTGTTTTCTTTTGCCAACGTGTATCTAGGAACTTTGGTAACATCTCATAAATTGATGTGCCTGCTAGATGGATGTTCTCAAGGCATAGTTTTCAAAGGACATTGAGTATGAACTTTCCAAGGGAAATCCATTATACATGTCCAGTCTTTGTCTACACTTAGTCTCTACAATCATCGTGGAATAGGTTGCAAGACCCCCTCCCCCCTATGTTTGGGAGATAGGAAAAAGGGCTGATGCTAAAGAAGGGAACTTTAATTGTTAAAGTCTCTTTACATTAGGACACAGTGACGTGGAGAGGGAAACTTGCATGACGAGTGTTGGACTCCATTTTCCATTCATTTCGAGGACAATACCATGCATGAGCTGAAGTTCATGCCCACAACATGCCACCAGGACCCACACACACACACACACCAATGCGATGAATCAAGGTATAGAAGAATAAATTCCACCCATCTTTTGAATACATCATTGTTGTGCACCCTTAAAGCATCTTCATGCAAAGCCACACCCAGAGGGGCATGGTGGACGTCTTAGAAAGGCTCTTGAATGTCAACAGATAGGGAGTTCACACTACAACCGGTTATAGTGTGACTTTGATTACAATTAAATCAAGTTTATGGTATCATAACTGGTAGACAATGGGTTACATCACATAAGATGATATACTCATGCTTGCTCATTGATTGGTGGAAACACATGCTTCTGACTTACAAGTGTCATTGGAAATTAGTATTATTGGCGTTCAACCACTAAGCAAGATTTCCCATCCATCAATCTGATCTCAATTTGGAGAAATACGAGTAGAATCGAGGAGAAAGGAAATACACAGGAATAAACTAACATGGAAAAACTATGATAACTACTCTTGTTTCGTGGTTTATGGGTCCCATGATCAGTCATTTCATGAATATGTGCATGCCTCTTTGATTAATTATAGTACTTTACTTGCAAGATAGATGTGTTCTCTTGCACTGTTGTCATATCACCAATCAAATGACTACAAAGGATGCGTTTGGAGGTGTGCCACGGCATCCGTCCAAATGAGCACATTGAAAAGGACTGAACATTCAAGAAACTTGTGAAACAATGTTGATAGGATAACATGGTAACCAGTGTTGTACTATTTTGGATGGCGGGATTTAATGCAAGAAAAATCCTTGTCTTGGTTCAATCTGTACGAGTATCAGATGTGTCAAACATCTCAGATTTTCCAGCTTGTGTGTATGCGGCACCAGAGAGATGAAATGTACATCAACCCTATAGTGGGCTACCACTCTTCTCAAGATGGCGCGCTTGTTTCCAGCTACCACAACAATTAATTCCGAAAAAACTCCAAGTCTCTCCCTCTGTACTGTCATTTGAATGATATAGTCACTTGCATTACCACTAGTCACTTAAACAAGAGCTTTTAGTGGCAAGTTAATATCTTAACTAGTGTGATTCTATCATTGGGATATCAGTCAGATGAAAAAAGCACATCACGCGTGATCTTTTCCAAAATTGTTAAAACCATGCGTCTTGGACTATCCGTTGTGCACCACATTGTACCCCCACCACTCGATGCCATATTCAGTTGTCTTGCCTTGTTCTTGGATTCCAACAACAAAGTAAGACTGTTCTCTTTACAAAATCCGTACCCTCATCCATTAGGTTTGTGGTAGTAGATGCACCTCCTACATATAAAATTCATTGTAGCCTTCTTGGTTTGTCTTGGAACATCGAGCATGGAAATGACACAGGTTAACATAATTTCAGGAAAAAAAACATTGTCATGAATAGGTGTCCACGTTCATTGGAATTCGGTTTTTTGCATCTGGTTTGTATAATATGTGTGAGATACCACTGCCAAACATGGTAAAAATGTGTGGTTAAGATGGGGAGAATTGTAGCACCCTAGATGTGTTCGAGTTATAAGACAAAGTTCTTGGACATTTGTTAATATAGAAGCAAAACAGAACAGTGATCGTGATCAGAAGTTATTGAGTAATGGAATACCTGAAGAATGGGATACATGTTTGCTTGATAATTAGAAAGAGGGTTGATTTGATGAATGTTTTGGAAATTATCAGGTGCATGCATACAAGTTGAAAAGGGCAATCAAGGCACCGGGCACTTAGTGAGCTACATCCCCATGGATTCATGATGGCGTGGAAGGGATCAGTAATTATTAAAATATATTTAAATGAGCTTTGATAACATTCAAAATTCATGTTTAGAAAGGCACAGTGTCATAAAAATCCCGCCAAGGAGTAAAGAAGCATTGATAATATTTGTGATGGTTTTGTTCATCCTTCTACGACTTGGCACGAGTTGTATGACATTGTGAATTCAAATATTATACGAGTGCATCCATATTTTGCCAAAATGTGAAGAATACAAAGAAAAATAGTCATGGGGCTACAGAATACACATAAGACAAATTAATCAACCTTTGTTTGACACACAGACATACTGATTTCTTTGCATGGAGGTCATTCCTGACCCCGACAGGGTGAGTAGTGAGCGATGTTAAAATCTACAAATTTTGGATTTTGAAATCACCCATGTTTGGCATCACCATCGTGCATGCACCAATGTGTGCACTCGGACTGCAAAGCATTGCATCGCCATCTGCTGTCCATGTACAACTGGGTTGTGGTGAAGCGAAAACTTGCATTAATGACCTAGTCATGTATTTTACGCACGGTGGAGAATGTCAAGTCCAAATATGGTAGGGTCAAAGTAGACCTGGTCCAGAGCCTCGCATACGCCTTCACGGCCAAAGATTTCAAGCATGCCCAAGACGAGCTGTCACGCGCATCAAAACATGAATTCGACTACATCTTTGGTGGATTTGGGAAATCAAGGATCCCGTTGGACATGTGGAGTAGAGTGTATTATGCAATGGCATGTGGTGGACACAGAACGAGCAACGTGGCAGAGACCTTGAATGCTTGCATCATGGACCTGCGGCACTTGTACCCCTTCCACTACTTTCCCCATTTGTAAGTGTGTGCATAAAGTGTTCGTAGAGTAGCCATTGTTGATGCATGAGTGCGAGACCACAAGCATCTCTCGCACTAATGGTAATTTCAAAGAGGTACATCCAACACGTGTAGGAGTACAAAAATGTCCCAATGAGTCCACTCCCTTGGACTGTATCGACTCCAAAGATCCTCTCCGGCCATGAGGTGAAATGAAACATAAAGAAGTGCATCTGTGGAAAGTGGACAAAGTACGACTTTCCACGCCAACACGCAATCAGCCTACTACTCGATGCACAAGTGAACCTGGAGCTGTACGTGAACACACATCTCATGTAGATGGCGTAAGTAGAGGACATACCGCCATCCCATGCCGAGGATCTATATACATGAGCTATAGTATGACTAGAAAGAAGGGACCTGCCAAGCAAGAAGTAGGGTGCTATGCGGCTGAGATCATAGCGCAATGACCGCTATGAGCATCACAAGAGAGTTCATCTCCAGCCACTGCGGGGTGGATAGACATATTCCAAAGTGGTGCACAAACCCTCTGGCCTTGTCACTAGCCAACGTTATAGCAGCTCGTGATGTACAGATGTTTGAGAGATGTGGAGTGTACGGAGATGGTGATCATGGCCACAGAAATCCAATAGTGTGACGTGGCGTAGCACCTGATCCTGGTTTTGTGCATGTCATCGAGCTCATCACTCATGGGCAGAGAGTCGCAGTAGTGGCAATGACAATAACTTTAGTTGTATGTGATGTAACAACGGGAGCCGCTGAAGCAAGTGATGCAATAGTAGGAATTGCAACAGCACGTGATGTAACAACAGGAATTGCTATGACATGTAATACAACAATAGGAATAGTTGGAGCAATTAATGCAATAATAGGAACCGAAATAACGGGTAATGTAGCGGAACCCGTCTTCTCATTCCAGGTTGAAGACCCTGATGTTGTATCACTGTAGCGGATTCGATAGAATCCTTGGCCGACTAGGCCAAAACCGTGGTGCTTGAGGGTCCCCGACCCTCAAGCCATCCCGTCTCACCGCCCACAGTCCTAGGTGACACCGCTCAAGCCACGTGGCTCCTTCGACCGGTCGGCGTGGCACTGCCATGCTACAATCACAAAACACTATATACGATTCCTCTTCCTCATTTGAATGGACAAATGAGGACAAATTCACGTCACATCTGAGTCTGAGGAGTAGAAGACTACAGAAAGCTCCTCCTCGTTGGACACAAGGGCATGCACATAAGATGTTATTTGTGATTAGATGTAATACTTTCCTCATATCCTTCTCATGTTCTCTCTGATAAGTCTGGGTGTACTTGTAAGTTTTAACCACCATTTTTTTGTTTTTGTTATCTGTGTGCAGATGAGGCAAATCCATGTGCTGTAGAAGACCGTGGTCAAGCGGAAAGCAAGGATTATAGTACAATGGCAAAGGGTTCTTTTACATGTGGCCCACGACACACGTGGCGCATAGAAAAAAAAGGAGATGGGATCAGTTTCAAGATGGCCAACATCAACCCAGGGAGATAGAAGGAGAAAGGGCCAGGTTTCAAATGGCCAATCCATGCACTAGCATGTGTGAATCTCCATTTGGAGAAGAGTCAGGAATTTAGTGATGAGACAGAGTGTCCTACTTGCAAGGTCATATGTTTTGTGCATGCCTTGCCCGTGTGAGTTCAAGTGTTGATTAGTTTGTGTGACATTTCACCTTTGGAATTGATGCATCTGCTAGGTTTTTTCTAAACATTCCTTGTCCAGGTCCAACTTCCAGATAGCTTTGTATTATTGTCAACTTTAACAAATGAACATTGGTAATGAATACTTCATTGTTCTCTTACCACTTCCACACCCGTTCTTTTCTCATTTCCACACCCATTTTCTTATCATTTCCACGCCTGTTTTTCACTTGACAATGGAGCAAAACACTTCTATGTCCTTGATACATATCTTTTTATCATGGATGCTTGTAACTTGTACACACATAATAAGATCATTAGCTGAAAATGGCATTGTATTATGATGTACGTCATACTTTACGCCTTTATCGTCCTATTATAGAGAGGGAAATACGTGAATACAACTTTTTTATGCACTGTGTCTACTTCATAAAAGAAGTGTTCACTCTCCACAAGGACAAGTACTATATTTTCCCTTGTAGAGAGCGCGATCAAAGATGTCGGTAAACTAAGAAAAAACATGCATGTTTGGGTAGTCAGGGGGCATAAAAATGGGACATGGGACATATTGGATACATGATCAACCATTTGACAAATATGTAGTACAGATACCCACTTCTTTATACGCTAAGGGCTAAGAGGCTCTTTGTAAAGGCAAGGCTCCTAGGGATCTGGAGTATTTTTCGGACATGTACAAGGTGTGCGGGTCCCCAGGAGCTACACCATGGTCTCTGGTTCATGAGTTTTAGACATATGTTCGCATACCATTCCGCATTATCCAATCACCAAATTCCGCCTTTGTGGTAGTCCATGCACCTGCGGCTTTATGCGGATGAAACATGAGTGATTTCTATAGTGCTTGGTCTCCGCCCCACACACCGACTTGGTCCCAATTTTACAGTCAATTTGGAACCTTGCTTCTCTCCTCACCAGTAACCATGTTCGTGTGTTTGATAAGTAGTAGTAGTGGACAAGCACTAGTTCTAGTCAGACACATTTCATGTGTTGCAGGGGCCCAACTTGTGTAATTGTGGACATTGTGAACCGAACGCAAGCGACCGGTTTGAAATAGAATATGTCGCATTTTTGTGGTAGTATCTCACAAGGCACACTAGTTGTGGCAGTCAATGACTATACAATGACAGGTATGGCACACTCTCCCACTCTTTTGCATGGGTTTTGCGTAAACGTTAGCAGACCATAGGTTGGTCTTGGTCACCTGTTGAGTACCACACATGTGGGTTAAGAAAATATTGTTGCGGCTGAGCTCACAAACATAAAATATAGGGTAAAATTGCTAGGAGTTGGTGATGCTCGCTGTAGGCCGATAGGTGGCCCTCATTCATTGGAAACTTGGAAGAGGTGTTGAGGCACTGGACCGATGGATGACCACAACGAGAACATCGCCAAGTCACCTCGTAAGCTCGTGAATGTGTGATACCATGGCAATGTCGTCTGTCACACTATCCTTGCACAACAGTCCACGAATGGGGTCCTATCTCATTGTTGTCGTGCTATGTTGGAGGAGAAGGAAATGGGTATGCAAAGTATTGTAGTTCTCCCAGTACTCGCATTTTTACGGTGAACACCCGGAGTATTATTTCTTACTGGTGGCCCTCACATGTTGTTTTTGTAATTTTGTTTTATGTTAAAGTATTTTTTCTACCAAATTGGCCACTAATTTATTTTTCTACATAATTCTAGTATTATAATGACAAGTTGTGATAGTAGTGGGTAAAAGGCAAAAGTACCCAAAAGAGTCAGGTCATGTGTTTATGGAGAACTTTCAGATGAATTATTGTGGTAATGTACACAAGCAGAACAATGATCGTGATTCCAACTAAGGAACATTGTCAGTCATCTGGGCCATCTTCCTAGAAGGATCTTCACCATACGTTTCAGTCACGTACACAATGCATGGAGTGTGTGGATTTGGGGTGATTGGCCATAAACTTGTATAATCTCTTACATGCTTCTCATACACTATTGTTGATATGGAATGGGATATGGTGGATGTTCTCCCTCTAAAAAAAGAAGTCCACGAGGTTCGTGCATTTGAACGTTTTTTTGGATGTACAACCTAAGAACACACAATATTGTCAATTTCATGTGTAGTCTGGAGAAACATCAACTGATAACGACATCCATGTAGTGGGAAATTGCACCACATACAATCTCGCAGACACCTGTCTACTACAAATCTGGTAATCAGAGGGGTTTGAAAAAGGGTTGTCGTAAATGTCACTTCACATTGTAAAGCAACTTATGAAGTCAACGTGTACCATGGTAGTTGGAGCTATTTCTCATAAGATAGCAAAATATAAAACTGAATTTATGCCCACAAACCTTACTTGGATTCTTTTTGAAATTAATTCTCAGTTGAAAATATCCATTGCATGGTGAAATTTGTACTAGTAAGCATGGGCATGCGAACGTAATACTCGTATTTCATGAAATTACATGTGTGTATCCCATACTACACAGATTACCTTGCACATATAAATCTTACAACAAATCACACTTCAATTCTGTCACGGTGCTGATTTATAAAGTTGGCCATTGGTGTTGTTCATTTGGTAACCCGCCACATCTGCATCACTCCTACATGGGGGCTATCATGTATCGTATGTTTGTTCCCCTCCCATACACACTTGTTTGTTTTATATTATTCCGCTAGTGGCGAGTCTCAAACCAAGTCCATATAGTGGTCCAAGTATGTTGTAGTTGACTATAGAATAGAGAAGAGCAAAGTTAAAAGTACCATTCTTGTTTAAACATGCCAAAACAAAAGAGAATGATATTTATCATAGACTTCGTCATTGATTTCCATCTTCTCCAAATGTAATTATTGAACAATCGTCTTCATTTTGTTTTGCCAACATGCCCATTTGGACCATTTAATAGGCTTTTCTTCCGATCGTACCTTATGGTTATAACATGTTTATAGTAGATAATTTATATAATCATGGAGCATTATACCACAGGTTTTATTCATCATGGCCTCTAAATTGCATAGAGCCTATCTTGAATATTCACTTGACACACGGGACATGCTCATTTGACGAAGTGTCCATCCCAGTCATCCCACCTAGTTTCTCATTGTGATCGTCCACCAGACAGAACAATATAGTCAATCGGTGATATTTTACATGAAATTGGTTTCAAATATCTTTAGATATTCTTTTCCCACTAATTAGATCAGGCTATGCCCGGATATTTCAAAATTTTATGATTGAGATTAATGCTTGCACGTCTGGGTTTCACGTAGCACTGTTGCATTTTCAATGTATCCATAAACTTCCACGTTTCTGTTTTGTTCATTTTGCAGTCAACATTGGGCCCACGTAGATTACAAAACATGTATGCAATATCATTGGTTGCATAATGGAGCACTTCAATGGCCATGCCATGGTCAATTGTGCGATTTGAAAATTGAAAGCATGGCACAATGTTTTGGGAGAGCTATAGTAAAGAGAAGGATCTATGCATTTCCTCCTCGTTAATAAAAGCTTGTTCATCCCTTGGGTGAGATGAGAGCAAGGCATTGAAAATGGAGAATGACCATCTACAAATGTATTGTAATCTTGTTACGAGAAAAAATGGTGTGAACCTCTGAAGAAGGGGTCTGCCAACTAGAAATAACCTTCAAATCTATAGGTTAATCGTGTCCCAACTACTACTGATGGTGTGGCCCAATAACCATAAGGGACTGATTGTATAGACATGTTACTCCGTAAGAATTATATATTATCGCGATTCTCTGGATATCTTTAGCATGATTTTGGGTTGCGCAGTAGGCTTACATCCAGGTACACCATGAAAATCTAATAGTGAAACAAGCATGAAATTCATGGTGGCACTTGTAGCACTCTTAGATATGAATGTCAAGTTCTATCAACCTCGTGTTTAAGTATTTGACAAGTAAGGTGAATCCTCAAGAGCCATTGTGCAAATTCCTTGGCTACATTTTGATGGTACCGCGTAAATATCGATATCCCTCCCAGGTTCCACATGGATGAGCCACCTCTGACCTTAAATTATTGGATTACAATTCACCATGCTTGCATAACATAAAAGCACTTGTCATCCTTGTCATTAGAATAATTAAAGGAATGTATTTACTTCCTCCACTACCCATTGAAGGAGTTCCCATGAGCCATCCATTTTATGGCATGTATCACTATATTTGTACAAGCGTTGTCCTGAGCCATCGCTGAAGACATATACTACTCCACTCATTCACACAAATTGAAGTGCGTGATAATTTGGTACATTTAATCAGATGATATGTTTTGACTAGTAAAAAAGATGTTTCCATGATACTTGTCCATTTATAGGGTAATCTGCTCGTGCATTTGACAGCTATTCTGTCTCACATCAATGGTTTTCCCTCAAACAGTTTAAGTGAGCTATTCAAGCATACATCCAAAACAAAACAACATGCGAAGGGCCAGAATCAAGTGTCACTGCTACATATAATTGACTTGCAAAACTCTCAAGTGTATCATCCATGGTATGTTTAGTGGGTTAACCCTGTATCTCTCATATAATGTTATGGTCCCAATAATCCTCTTGTCCGGTGTAGTGACGATGCAGACAGAGAATTGGTCAATGCGGGTTTCCCTCAATAAATGGGACTTTTTCCTTCTCCTTGGATATTTCTCAAACCCCCTAACCTTGTGAACTGATTCCCTCATTATTTGTGGCTTTTTTCAGGTAAATGCTATGGAATATTGTTGATGCTCTGTTTAGGTCCAACAAAGCTACATGCCTTTTACTTGGATGACATCGTTTCCCATAAGAGATGACGTTTTCAACGTATACTCATATTAACAACACGATTATTGCTTAGGTCATGGGGCCTCAAACCATTGTATCGTGATTAAAAACTTTATATTAAGCGTGGTTTTTTTGTTTTTCTTCAAATGTTTAATTCATGATTTGAAGGTTGTCTTGGATGCTAAGTAGTCCAATCTCTTTGTTGTTGTAGCATTTGTTCTTGCATTGGAAACATTGTATTCATAGTTATTGACAATGATTGTGCAGATACTCCCTATTTTTTTTACCATTATTATCATCAATTAAGTTGTTGAAACTTGCAGTGTACATCCAACTTACAGAAAACGCTTTCCAAAATATACAAGAATTGTGCATGCAATGTTTTCCCACCCTGTGGTGGAGTGTAAGAATCTTGCCACGATGGACCAGTCCAATTGAGGGGCAACGTGCATGTCTTCAATGATGTAAGGCCATGATTATGGGTTATCAACATGGCTTCACCAGCCTCTCTTTGCCACTATATGGTGCTTAGATTCGGGCACCGACTTAAAGTGGTGCCTTGCAAGATGAAATTACAAGGCCAATATTCTGTTTGTTTGTAAATCTCTGTCTTGGCCCCAATAGCGGTGGGGTACACCTCAATCGTCTTCACTCATGTCCAAACCACTGGTCATGTTGGCTTTGTAGTATTGCTTGAGAGAAACTCATCGGAATTCTTTTTACGTAGAAGTTAGGTGTTTCTCACATGGAGCATGACTTATGCACCTCTTGTGAATGTGAAAGTCTATATAGTCTCATGTCGGTCTGTTAGAGAAGATGGCTATTGAATAGAATAAGTTGCACAAAATTCTCATTAGGGTTTTGTTTATTGTTGTCAAATTTATCATGCCTCTTGCTCTCATTTCAATCACCGTTCTAGGAGGAAGTGGAAAAACCAGTATTGGACTTGCCTATCCCATTTTCTAGGATAGGCAAGTCTAGTACAATAGTTGTCATTGGTTTTTTTTCAACACAATTCATCATGAATTATACATAAATTGGTACTAAGTTTTCTTAATGTTTTTATTTCATTGCAAACTGTTTTATCATCCTCGTTCAATTCATTGCCATATGTACTATACATAGTACATTTTCCAAGTGCATATACTCAATTCTCTGTTTTCATTGTAATCATCGTGGCCTTCATGATATTGGAGGTACATGAAAGAGTTTAACCAGGTTTTTATATAAGACATAAGTCACCTACGGTTCATCTAAAGCCATCTTAATCCAATGCCAGGTGCAGCATGGGTGGAATTGTCTGTGTTTTCAAATATGTGATGATAGGGAAAACAAGGTCGTAGGAGAATAAACACTCGTGTACTTTTAAAACAGAAATAGGTGTACCTAGTTAAGAAGCGTTTCATTGCATACATAAGATCTCAAACATGAGACAAACACGTGGCTATGATCCTAATACATCGATGAGTGCAAAACATGAAGTCATCAAATAATGAGAATTTTGTATGAACCCCGAAAAGACGTTGAGGGGGCTACACGGCACAAAAGACATGTAATTGCACAATATTAGCAAGCATACATACGTGGCACTTCTTTTGACTTGTCGAGAAAGTGGTGGAAGTTGTCGAATACTTTTACAACAAAGCTCCACCAATTTTTGAAAGGTTTCTTTATGTGTTGGCATGAAAGTCCACGATTAGATGCACGGTAGACTCTGACTATACTAGCAAAATCCCCACAATCGGGTCTTGGGGACTCATGCATGTCGGTGATGTAACAAGTGGGTTGTGTATCTCCCACATGCGCAACTGACATAATCTTCGTTGGAATATGCCGAATGGTCCATGGATTGAATGAAAGAAGAATCACATGCCTGGTGTGCACGAGTTAAACACTTAATGTGGTTACTTTTTTCCATGTATTTATAGTCCACCATGTGTCATGTTATCAATAGTGGTCAACTACCTAGACATTTTTCATCAGATTTCATTAGCTTATGTTAATTTTTAGAGCCTTGCAAAATCATTCACGATATTATGATTGACCATGCTGGTTTTTCAATTACATTTGCCCCAATAATAAATATTATAATTCGTTTACAAACATGCACCTCGGACATTCTCAAAACTCACCCAAATTCTTGAGGGATTTCTTGCACACACTATTCACATTATTGTTATGTGTCCCACACTGATCAAGTAGCTGCGTGAATCATGCTATATTGTTATAAAACCATGTTCCCATTTATCACTTACACTGTTACCCATGTAGAAGTTGGTACCAAAGCAGAGACATGCTGGAATTATAGCATACTACCTTACCAGCATATATAGACATTGCATGAATATTCTAAGTATCCCCATCTTCCATAATGTTTTTGGATTTTGAAAATAATGGTGATAACAAATGGGTGCACAGGGGAATAGTAGCATAGTCTTGTGAATACTTTTGCATTGGAAGTACTATAGTATCAAACGCACACGATCCCTCAAATATTAGCAGCAGAAATTGTGGCAAACTATGCAAAAAAAGACGCGTCTATCAGCTCCAAAATCCTCTCTAGTGTTCGGATTGAAGGGCTTGGAAAGACCCTTGTCACCATTGCTTCCCATTGTAGTAGTAGTATACACCACGAGTTGAAACAGGAAACAACACGTACTAGAAGTAGCAGTCCTCAAGAGCATGACATGATAGCTCCAGGTAACATAAGAGGATTCACATAACTCGTGGGCATGGGAATGAGAATCTAGCACTTGACCAAGTTATAAATCCGACCTGTCATGCCTGAGCTGTCCAACTGTACAGACTCAAAATGACCGATAGTTGATACATGGCTATTGATTTTGAAAGGTTCACTTTGCCATATCTTTGGTTAAGACACGTAAGAAGGGTTTTGATCACGTGGAAATGATTCATACGGATTTAGCTTTGAGTCGGTGGTCCGTTGTTTTGGAACATATCATAGCATGCTTCATCTGGACCATATGCTCACAACCATGGTCTTGCATAAGTCGGTGCAATTTTTCTACCTTTCTAACATGGATGAACCCAACATGGGAAATATTCTTGACATTGGAAGAATCATGGGATAGACTCCAAAATGCAAGCAAAGTGTGTTTTGGGAACATTAAGAACATGAATATACAATGTTAGTTGTATCATCAACATCATTATGCCGAAGTGTCAGACCACACATGGAGATCTTGTACCATAATGAACTATAGTTACAATACAAGTGAGTGGAATATTTTTCAAGGAAACAAAATCATAAATAACTACAACTACATCAACCCATCGAATTTATTAAAATACAAGCTGGGGATTTCCGGGATATAGCGGCGAAGAGAGCTTGCATGGTGATCACCCACAGAGATATCCTTGGCAAATTAATATTGTACGAGAATAGGTTATACTTCTCTTGGACTGGATTATGTGTCCGAATTTACATGCACACTGCACAACACAAACCAGTGCTGGTTGAGAAGCCGGTAAAAAACCAACGGAGGAAGCCTCCACATAAGTTATAACAATTTCAAAGAGAGCAACAACAATGGTCAATACCTGTATGCATGACCGAATGCCACATACAATACGGAGTGCATGCATGGAGCATCCACGTGGAACGTAGTACAGGAATCGAGGTAAAACTAGGTAACGCATCAGTCTGATTAGTCTCTTTGTTTTTTAACTCAAACAACAACACCTGATATGTTTGCAACAAAATTGACATGTACATTTTTTGGGAATGTTTTAATAGCTTATCCTGTTGCAAGACATCACAGCAAGCCGCCACTGGTTGTGTTGGAACAGATGAAGCAGTGTATGAGAAGGGGACTTATTAGTCTTTAAGAAAGTTTGATGAAGACATGGTGATGGTTATATAATACTCTTGAGTAGGGACTCATCTATCCACCTACTCCACCTTTTGTTGTACAATAAATATGTTAAATGGATGAAAATGGAAAGTATACAATGTTTGTGAAATACTAAGAACTCAGCAGGGTAATCATCGAATACTTCCACCGTTTGCATTGCACACATGGTAATTCTAGCTAGCTATGAGGAGCCTAATATTTTGGCAAGACTGTTCTATGCGTCGGTTAGCACCCGGTCATGCTATCTCATTTTAACATAAGTGAGATGATGTTCCACAAAAGGTGAAGGGATTCTTAGTAAAATTTGATATAGCGTGGACGCGTCAATGTTTGGTGCCATCCATGGTGGCAATGGAAATTAAATTTAATTTTTATTTGTGATTTTTTTATCATACGCCCTACATACCTTGAATTGCATGGCTGCAACTAGGAGGATCATGGAAAATACATCAACACTCTGTACAGAGAGAAAAAATAAGAAGGTACATTCGCCCTATCTAGTGTCTGCTCAAGTGCTTAAGCCACATTATTGGCAATGGAAAATTTAAAACGGGACCAATACAGGTTATACTGGATAAAATTTTGCCACAACCAAGAACTACCTGCGAAACACACAAACAAATGCACCGGAGTATTAGTGCCTATACAAAAGCACTGAAAAAGGCAATTGCGTGGGGCTCAGATACAGAAAACATGCCATTTCTATCTCTAGGTACCTTGCTCGTTTTCATAACAGCCTTTGAATTGGTGGATCCAATGGTGTACTACACCAGGGTACTTGACGTGGCCAATCAAATGATTAAAGCTTGTACAATAAGTGGCCATCGAGTGTATTAATTCAAATATGTTTCTCACAAATTCCACGAGTCCACGAGTCCACGAGTTTGATTTCCATTATGTGATACATTATGAATAAGTTATCAGAATCATACATGCATTTGACAAATGGTGGTACTTTGATGCATTTCAAAGATGTGTCTTCCATGCCATCCACGATACCATGTAGTATCATATGACTCGGTGACATTGAGTACCGATTTAAGGACAATAGTATATTTTTAAAGTCGATGTGAATGTACCAAATTATTAATGCGTGGAAACCGAGCAGGTCACGTATGATGAGCGGCTCTTAACACGCGGCTACAAGGAAAAAAATGGTTAGTAGAAGAAAAACCAGTTTGGCATCACGTTGGTGATATCTTCTCACTCGTAATATCCACCTATTTACTAGTTATAATGAATAATAAGAGTACATCCAAGACATCAGTACAATTAGATGCTCTTTTGGGGAGCCGCGAATCAATAAACATGCAGAGTGACCGTGGCATGAGAACATCAAACCCAAGATTGTAAAGTTTTGCAAGTTTTGCAATTTATGTACGTGGGGTAATACAATAAAAGTTGTACCATTTGTTTTCTTTGACCTCTTGTGGCACTGGACAACCCTTGGTCGGATGTCTCCATGGATGTTGTAGTGGATTCACCATCCAGTTCCAAAAGGATTTGATGGGGTAATTGTTGTAGTTTTCTACTCTTATTAAATGAAAGCTTCTTGACCATAAAGCACGAGTACAAAAAGACCCTTTAAAATTCAATGGTGACCAAGTTGGGAGGTTCACAAGTTGGCTCTGGTAAGAAATAATAACTTGCAATAGTTATTTATTTCAATACTTATAGGCTTGTCCCTGTCAGGCTATTGGTCCAACCAAACAAACAAACAAGATATTTGTACTAAACAGCAAGAGAATAATGTGATTAAAAAGAGATTTTTGAAAGCCACTAAATTGATGGTTGGGCTTGAAATTGTGCACCAGTGGTTAGCAAGTTTTGCTTGCATGATATCACGAGATCTTGTTGTACTCCCTGTATATTTGTCTCAAGCTTGAGCAAGATCTTGAAAGAAAAAATCCCCATTTAAGGGGCACCCCTGCCATTTCCCACCCAAGTAGACAAGGATGTGAAAGTCTTGTAGTCAAGACATCCTCGTAAACCCACAATGGAAAGAATTTTCCGAGTATTCTGTCTAATGGAATGGCTTAGATCTAGCGCATAATGCTTGATATCTAGTGGAAACCTAAGATAATGGATTATATGGTTAGATAATCCATTTATGCTGGCAATAGAAGTATCCACATGATATTACAAGGTAGGATGACTGAAGTGGGAGAGCATTATGCCCGTGACACACACCATTCACCAAAACTTGATGTAGTCATGTTTATAAACCACCACAAACTGATCCACACACTCGAACGTTGATACAAAGAGGGATATTAAAATAGCAAGTTCATCATTGGTACCGCAATAGTATCTAAATTTGTTTACTCGTTTTTCTTAGCGCATTCTTTGCTTTGCTCCTAATTAGGATACGTATACTTTTCCTTGTTCCTAGCCTTTGCTAGAACTGGTTTCTTTAGTTTATCCCTAGGCTTTGTGACACACTCAGGTGTATGTTGCCACTTTTCATCCACATGAATCTGGCACCACCTAGCGGATATTGCAAGAAAAGGCAACATGCTGTTAATGTTGCTCTCTTTTAGTTACGTGCCTCCCCTCGTCAATGTGTTGGTCACGGGTGCATGATAGGCCTAATGTTTCTTCCATCCCCTTTGAATGTATTAAGCCCTTTTGCATGCTTTTCAGTGGATGTTGTCATGGAAAATCGACCAACCGCCATACGATGTGAACGCTCACTCTCGGCATCTACATGGGTCATGGCTATTCCGCCATTGTTCATGCCTAGTCATCACATCCTACCAATGTCGCTTGCTGGTTGTGGGGAGACTCTGTCTATGGGATGAAGCTCCTCCTTGCACTGACAACGAGTGGGCTTGGCAGGCCCATATGATTGGGTAGGATGCATATTATGACACATGGGGTACATTTTTATGCCCATTTTTGGCCATGATGGCCGCTATCTTTTATGCCTCACAAGGCGAGTACATGGAACAGGGCATCAACGATTCACCCAAGGTCTTTGTCTCCCATTACCACCTGAAGACCTCATTCACCATCACCGACTAGGAGGAGCACGAGTGTAAATGCCACGTGAGTGTCTTGGAGCACATGTCTTTGTGCTTATTTGAGCATGTTGAGCAGCAAACGATGCCAATTAGAGGTAATCAACAAGATTGTCTGTTTTATTGTTATTGTATGGGCGGGTTGAACCCACGAACTGTGTAAATATGGTTTCACAATCAATAGGTGTACAACCTGCCATGTCAAAGTATGATATGTGCTTGCCACCAACCTTTTTATGTTTTTATAGAGACGTATTAGCATCTTTCTATCATTGTCATGCTTTTCTTTTGTGTAAAGTCGTCTGGCGAGGACACTCACCCACCCTTGCTAGAGGAAACTGGCAAATATCCACAAGTCACTGTTGCTTCACGTGCACATGAGCGTAAGGGATGTACGAACTTCTCGGTTGCCAGCCCTTCCACAACATGAAAGCTTGTCGTGAAGCCATCGAATCATTTTGCTCTGAACGGTAGCGTGTCGCTCTCCTGGGTCTGTACCAAGCCAACCCGACTAGAGGTTTGTTGTAGTAAGTGGAAGACTACGATACGTGTATGGCTACTAAAGGCTCGCCACCAGTGCAAGCACAACAATCTTTCCACCATTCAGTACATTGAGAGCCACAAGTGTACCCCGAACACCATGAAGGGCAATCAAGCATGCCGTTACGCATGGGTGCTACATCACATCAAGCAGGTGGTGAAGGAAAAGCCTTCAATTGACACCAAGGCATTAAACCAAATCATCCAGGTTCACACAAGTGAGTTGGTGCACAACCCAGCTGTCTAGCATGCCAAGAAGGTGGCGTAGGAGAAGCTCATGGGAGAGAATATGCTATCCTTGTTTCTGTTCCCAGTGCACATTGTTGGGGTTTGTGTTCGTAGGGTGTTGTCGAATTTTGCATCTGTCTTCAACCACTGTCCCCGTGGTGTGGGCGTTACGTAGTCAAGAAGACAATGATAATTTGATGTGGTTCGTATAGTGGCTAGCGCAAGTGTATCCCACAGCAAGAGGTTGTGACACCGTCATCATCTCCGACCGTGCAAGCTCATACCTGCTGTGGCTTGCAAGCTCTCTGGTAAAACACACACTTCCTACATGTAGCAAGATATGTGATTAGGAGACTCCACTCGGACTTTCCAACATAAATGTACAATAGCACAGGTTTGCGATCGCTAATGGGTAGTTCAATGACAAATATCGCATTAGTGTGATGTCACCTTTTACCTTGTCATCATATTAAGAACACCCTGTTAGATGGTTATTGTCAATGTATAATAACACCTAGTTTAATGCATTTGATTCTTGTTTTACAAATTTGTATAAATTGGGGGTTAATTGTAATTTCAAACAAACATATATTCTATTCAATTTTTACTCTAAGTCAAGTGAGCTTGACGGAACATGAGTCGAGGTTCATTATATGCGTTATATACATTACATCTGAAAACAATGAAATGTGAGAACTAATAATTCTGGAACTCACTGTTTGAAAATTATCTGTCCACAAACGGTGTGGCACATACTTGATCATAGCATTGGGCTTGGTAATCATAACCTGATGCGCTTCAGGAAAGGTTTGTATACAAGGCATTTCTTGTGCTGAGTGAGTGCCATGTCCATAGTGTGCAAAAATGGCCAATAGGATTCTTGAAATCCCAAACAATGGAGAAGGCGCTTGTAGGCCAATGTTTCCTTGTAAATATATATTGTAAAATGTGTTTTATGGCTCACTTCAGAGTATGTTTTCTCCATGTTGTGACCTACTTTGTACCTTTTCAAGATTTGAGAAATGTTTATACTTAATCACTGACGTTTAATCGTCCTCAATTCTGAAGATGTCAACCTCATTATTATGAGGTGTTTCAGTGTCCAATCTGTATGTCGGAAGGCCACAAGTAATGTCTTTAATTATTGCTTGGGCACCCCCCCCAAACCAAATGGATTGCAAAGGCGCATTGGGGAGTGTATCTCGCTTTGGGCTAGTTTCATACACCTATCTTTGTATGCACTTATGTATATTTTTGTCTGTTTATACAGTACACCCCCTGGTACACCCCCTCAATACACTCGGAGTGTTGTGGGGGGGGGGGGGGGGGTTTGGGGG
>SZWC01012538.1:37877-52049 GCA_023375785.1 Penium margaritaceum | reverse complement strand
CTTTCTTTCCCTCCCTTTTCCTCTCCCCCTCCTCCCTTTCTACTCCTTCCTCTCTATCACTGTCCACCCCCCTCTCCGCTCCCCTTCCTTCGTGAACTTTTTCCGTGTCTCCTGGCCTTCCTCCCCCTCGTTGCCTCTTCTCCCTCTCTACTCTCTCACCACCTTTCTCCTCTCCCCTCCCCCCGTCCGCTCTTCTCGCTGCCTGTTCTCTCGTTCCACCCTCTCCACTCCCCCCTCCATTCCTCCGCTCCCTTGTGCCCCCTTTCTTCTTTCCTGTGCGACCTTCGCTCGTACCCCTCTGTGATGCTCCCTGGCTCGCACTCCGTTTCCCCTCCCTGGTTGCTTGTGTTCTGGATTTGTCTCTCTGTCTGTCCTTTCTCTAGCTCTCCGGTGTCCTCTCGTTCTCTCTCTCCTCTTCCCCTCCCCTCTCTAATGCATTTCTTTAAATACACACCAAACACCATGGTTAGCACTCCGTCTCCCTTGCATGTTCGTTCCTCCTGTAGTCGCTCGTTCCTTGCGTCTCTTGGCCCTCGACCTGCCCCTAGCAGCGTCATGACGGATCTCGGCCTCTCCGGTGCTCTGGCCGCCGCTGCTGCCGCTCGGGCGCCTCGTGATAAAGCCCCGGAGGTGTCAACGGAGGCGAGTCCCTCCGTCTCCGTTGACACCGGCCTAGTTGATGACTCCCTCGCCCTCTCCCCTCGCTCGGCTGCCGAGGTTGCCGTCACCGCGGCGCTCGCGGCGCTGCACGCCCCCCCTTCCCCACCCCACCATCACCCATCTCCCACCCGGGCTCCTACGTTCCCCTTCTCTGCAGCCATCCTCGATGCCCTCGCTTCTCGCCCCGTCGGTGCCTCCCCTGCCGTTCTCCCTGTTCCTCCTGTTGACGCTACCGCCCCCGTCGGTTCTGACGCTGACGCCTCCGGTGACCCCGTGCGCTCTGCCGTTGCCCCCGCGGGTGTCGTCCTCCCTATTCAGGCTGCTCCCCCTGGTGGTCTTCTCGCCCCTGGCAGCCCCGTAGCCCCTCCGAGTGCTGCCGTCCATGGCGCTTCTGGGGCCGTTGGCGGTGGTGTCCTCCTTGGTGGCCTGCCTGCTCCTGGGACTGCCGTCCCTTCTGGTGCCGCTCTTCCCCCCGGCACAGCCGTCGTCTTGCCCGGTGCCGTTCCTCCTGGCCATGGCGGCTTCCCCCCCGGCTTTGTTGCTACAGGCGGTACTCCCCCTGCTGGCCCTGTCATTCCACCTGGTGGCTCCTTGCCCGCCGGCGGCGCCTTGCCTGCCGGCGGCGCCTTACCCGCCAGTGGCACCTTGGCCGCCGGTGGCGCTCTGCCCGCCGGTGGCGCTTTGCCCGCCGGTGGCGCATTGCCCGCCGGCGGCGCACTGCCCGCCGGAGGCGCTCCTCCTCGTGGTGACCCCGTCGCAGCGCTTGCCCTCGCCGTCGCTCAGCTCACCCGTCGTGATCTTCGTCCCTCCGCTGCTCCATCCCTTCCCTTGACTGCTGCTCCCGCTCACATCCTAGGCACCCCGTTTTCTGAGTGGTCCCCCCGCTTCATATCTTCGACAGCGCAAGCAAGGGTGGATGCCCCAAGCAGAAAGCTTGAACATCACACCACAAGCCCCAAAGAACACTGGCGCAGGCCGGAGCTCGCCGCGACGGAGATGGCGACGCAAGGCGCCGGTGGAGACACCCCATCCAGAAGGACCCCTCCAGGAACGCAAGGCCGCAGTGCCCGACCTGAAGGATGCGTCTGTTGCGCCCGGCTGGGAGAGCTCCACCAGAAGCACCACACCGAAGCAGTCTACCAGCAGCATCCATCCTGAAGCGCCCAACGAGAAGCACCCAACCGACACACTTGGTCAGGAGCACCACAAGTGGAGGTCCCGATGCGCGCAGCGAGGGCGGGGGAAGAATCAAGGGCCTACACCCCACAACTCGGAGACACCCGACAACAGAGACACCAACAGGATGCAAGCGGGGGTGGGGCAGAGGGAATAGGTGGGAGAGAGTGCCGTGGAGACAGACGGGAGACACAACGTCGGCGACGGAGGATGTCGGGTGCGGGAGAGCCTGCAAGGGACGCACACACGGGAGGGGGAGAGGAAGGCCAGAGTACGGAGCCGAGCGGGGATGCAGCATGCGAGCGGTCATCGAGCAGAGGACCAGCAATGCAGGCAGGGAGAGTGGGGGTGAGAGGGAGTGGGGGAAAATACAGACGGGAGACACTGCGTCGGTGACGGAGGATGTCGGGTGCGTGAGAGCCTGCAAGGGACGCACACACGGGAGGGGGAGAGGAAGGCCAGAGTACGGAGCCGAGCGGGGATGCAGCATGCGAGCGGTCATCGAGCAGAGGACCAACAACGTAGGCAGGGAGAGTGGGGGTGAGAGGGAGTGTGGGTGAATACAGACGGGAGACACCACATCGGCGACGGAGGACGTCGGGTACGTGAGAGCCTGCAAAGGACGCACACACAAGGGGGGGGAGGAAGGCAAGGGTACGGAGTCGAGCGGAGATGCAGCAGGCGAGCGGTAAACGAACAGAGGACCAACGATATAGGCAGAGAGAGGGGTGAGAGGGAAAGAAAGCTCAGTCAAATGGAGGCAGGGTCTGTAGGCCGACCGAAGCGATGCTCGAGGCGAAGGCGGGCTGGTGGAGGGCCTTCGTGAGGAAGTCCGCGAGCTGGAACTCAGCGGAGATGAACCGGAGACAGACATCACCTGCCGCGACCACGTCGCGCACGTAGTGGTGCTCAACGTTGATGTACTTGGTGCGACGATGAAGCGCACCCACGTTCCTGGCAATGGCCAACCCACTCTCACTGTCGGTGTGGAGGGGTACGGCTGGGGTGGGGAGACGAAGCTCACCGAGAAGGCGACGAAGCCACACGGCCTCGGCGGCAGCACCGCCCAAGACCATGTACTCGGCCTCACCAGTGCTGCGAGCGACACAGCCCTACTTGCCGCTGCGCCAAGAGATGGCAGCAGGGCCAAGGAGGAAGACAAAACCGCTGCGGCTGCGGGCGTCCGAGTCGCGGGCATAATCACTGTCGGCGTAGCCAGTCAGGAGAGGAACGCCTGACCCGGCCGGAAAGACGAGACCGGCACGCGCAGACCCGAGGACGTAGCGAAGGACATACGCGGTTGCCTGGAGGTGAGCCGTGCGAGGCTCGCGGGCATACTGGGCCAAGACGTTGACCGCGTAGGCAATGTCAGGACGCGTGGTGCCAGCGAGATACGTGAGCGCGCCAATGATGGACTGAAATATGACGGCGGAATCGGGCGCACCGGACTCTGTGTCGTGAGCCACATGGAGGGAGAGCTGAGTGCCCGGTGGCATGGGCGAGGAGGCCGCAAGGAGAGGACGAGAGAGGTCGATGACAGAGGCGAAGCGGTCTCCAAGGGTCTGTACGTAGCGCTCCTGATGGACCAACAAGCAGTCAGGAAGGCGCGCGATTTGCATGCCCAAGAACATGGCTGCAAGGCCAAGGTCCTTCATGCGGTATGCCGAGGAGAGAAGGCCCTTTGCCTCGGAGATCGCAGACGAGGAGGGAGACGTGATGAGGAGGTCATCCACATACACCAGGATATAGGCAGGCACGAGAGTCGTGCCGCCGACGAAGAGAGAGGGGTTGGACTGGCTAGGATGAAAACCGCCACGGACGAGGGTAGACGAGAGCTCCTCGTTCCAGCAGCGAGGAGACTGGCGGAGACCATAGAGCGCGCGACGGAGGCGACAGACTCTCTCTGTACCGTCGGAGAAGCCCAGAGGCTGGACCATGTAAAGCTCCTCCTCGAGACGTCCGTGTAAAATGGCGTTGTTCACGTCCATCTAATGAAGCTCCCACCGAAAGTGCGCCACGAGACAGATGACAACACGACTTGTCGTGAAGCGGCCGACAGGGGCATAAGTGTCAGTGAAGTCGACGCCGGGGACCTGGGAGTAGCCCTTGGCGGTGAGGCGAGCCTTGTACCAGTCGAGGGCACCCGAGGCAGTGAACTTCTTGCGGAGGACCCACTTGGCCTTGATGGCCGTGCGACCAGGAGGAAGATCGGCGAGTTCGAGTACACCATGTTCAGCCAGGGCGGCAAGCTCGGAAACACAAGCCGCGTGCCAGTTAGCGGCATCTGGACGAGCAAGGGCGTCCGCCAGAGTAAGGGGGTGGGACGGAGAGGAAGACGAGGGAGGAGTAGAGGTGACCGCGAGAGCACGAGCAGCAGACGCCGGGGCACTGACGAAGCGGTGATCAGTGCAGGCATCGAGTGCATGGCGAAACTCGAGATGGAAGAAGTGGCGACCGTGTGTGTGGCCCGGATGGAGAGTGTATCGCGACAAGGGGCGGGACACAGGGAGCACATCAGTAGATGAGGGAGGAAGGGGGGAGATAGGGAGAGACAGGGGAGGAAGGGAAAGAGGAAGTGTGGAAGGGAGGGGGAGGGAGGTGGTAGAGAGTGGGATGGAAGAGGTGGTGGAGAGCGACACAGGAGAGGCTCGTGAGGGGGAGGGAGGGGAGTACGCAGGAGCTGGGGATGAGGAGGCGAGCGGGGGAGGAGCGAGGGAAGGGGAAGGAGAGANGGGGGGAGGGGGAGGAGGAGCGGAAGGCCGAGCCCAGGCGGCGTGCGTGCGCATCCACGAGTGGGGACGAGGGGGAGCACCGAGGAGAGAGGCCGGGCCCGGGACTGAAGGGTGAGGGGAAACTGGAGGGGGGGATGGACTGGGGAGGGGAACGGACGGCGAGGGGGAGGGGGATGGAGGAGGAAGGGGCGGAAGGGTCTCCCGAGAGAGGACGTCGATGAGTGAAGGGACGGGCAAGAGGTGGGCAGAAGAAGCTGCAACGGGCGAGGCTGGCGGAGAAGGGGTCACTGCTAGAAGGACGGGGTCGCCCCCGAGACCGGGAGGGGGGACGCTCGAGACGGGACGTCCTCCAGAATGTCCTCGATAGAGAGGAGAACAGGGTCAGCGCTGCGGGGGGAAGACGGCACACGAGGAAAGCCGACTAGCTGGGGCGTAGTCAGGGCAGGGGGAATGGGAGGAGGGGAGGAGGGGAAGCCGGGAGGAGAGACAGGGGACGACACAGGAGACGGTAAGAGAGGAGGGAGGGGAGAGATGGGCAGCGGACCGCCACGGCGATGCGAGGGGGGAAGGGGAGGCGGAGGAGGGATGAGAGGTGGGGGGAAGGAAGAGGGCAAAGGAGGGGGGGGACGAGGAGTGGAGACAGGCGCCTGAGGGGGGCCTGTCGTGGAGATAGGGACCGGCGCAGGAGGAAGTGGGTGAACCGTAGAGAGGGGCGGGGGGACATGCGAGGAGGGTGGGAAGGAAGGGAGGACGAGGGGAGGGGAGTGGGAGGTCGGCGGCGGGACAGTCGAAGGAGGAGGCACGGGAAGTGGGACAGGAGCAAAGGTGGCGGATGGCATGAGGGGCACGGAAGGGGCCACTGGGGGAGGCGGAGGGGGAGGAGGAGCACCAGCAAATACCAGGCCGTCGGAAGTGTAGGCCATGGCAGAGGCTGGGGAAGGGACACAGCGATCCGCACGATAGGCGCCATAGGTCAGCTGCTCGAAGAATCGAGCATGGCAATACTCGATGAGGCGGTGGGCGACGGGGTCCCAAAAGCGGTGTGCACGAGAATGGGGCGCAACCCCTAGGGTGACACAGAGGCGTCCAAGTGGATCAAGCTTGCCCGTCCGGGAAAGGGGGGCAAGGTAAACAGTGGCCATAGTGCCCCAAACTACAGCCTGACTGAGATCAGCACGGCGTCCAAAGAACAACTGGAACGGTGTGGCGTCGGGGGCAAGGGGGCCATGCGGAATCCGGTTCCACACCCACGTGCGATAGCTGGCTGCCTCAGACCAGAAGCTGCGGCCTCGATCAAGGAGCCCAGCCTCAACCATCATGGTATGGACACCCTCGACAAGAGTGCGGTTCCAGCGCTCGGCCACCCCATTCTGCTGTGGAGAATAGGGGGCAGACAGCTCATGAACCACACCCTCACGGTCAAAGAACGACACTGTGGCACCAAATAACTCTCCACCTCGGTCGGACCGAAAGCGTAGTAACTGGTGGCGACTCTGGCGCTGTGCGGATGCATACCACGACTGGATAGTCTGGGCAACATCGCTCTTTGCCCGTAGAAAGAAGACCCATGTGTAGCGAGAATAGTCGTCGATCAAGCTAAGAACATACGTGGCATGCTCAGCGAGCGACTCATCCTGAAGAGGACCCAGAATGTCGGCATGTACGAGCTCGAGAGGAGCAGATGCGCGTGAGGGTGAGGAGGGAAAAGGAAGACGATGCATCTTGCCAACGGCACAAAAGGTGCAATCGGCAGCGCAAGGGGCCCGAAAGGAGGGGTCAGACAGACCGTCAGCGGGAAGGGTGCGGAGGAGTGAAGCGACAGTAGGAGAGGGAAGATGGCAGAGGCGTCGATGAAGGAGGTGAGCATGGGACGAGCGCGAGAGAGCGAGGCCCACAGGCCCTTAATGGCTTGATGCCATGTAGAATAAGGCACGGTGAGGGGGGAGAGAGAGGATAGAGGAGAGCGGAGGAGGGGAACGGCGGGTGGAGGCGGGAGTTAGCCGCGGGGCTAACTGTCCCTCTCGTGGGTTGTGAGGGGGAGAGGCTCTCAAAAGCTGTGAGGGGGGAGGGGCTCTCGAAAGTTGTGAGGGGGGAGCGAGGCGTTCAGGACTTAGCGCGAGAGGAGATCCAAGCGAGACATTTTGAGAATATTTTTGGAAAGTATGACTGAGAGAGAGCGAGGACCGCCCCCTACCGGGTCGGCCTCGCAAGGAGAGTGACATCAGCAGCCTGGAGCATGTTGCGCGGCGCAACATGCTCCAGGCAAGGCATGGCGATGCCCATGCGAATGGCGAGGGGGGGGCTTTCGCTCCCCTGTGAGGAAAGGCGAAAGGCCCCCTTGTCAAGCGCAAGTGCACCACCTCACTGGTGCGCAAGTGAGAGGACGTGCACCTACTCCTAGCAATTAGTTTAGCACAGGTCACAAAGGCAGGAGTTAACCTAGTGAGACAAACCCGGGTAGCGGAACTAAACCAGGACTAAGATAGGCACTCTAAAGCAGTAACAAAGGTTAACTACTTTAACACGACAGCGCAAGCAAGGGTGGATGCCCCAAGCAGAAAGCTTGAACAGTGTATGTGATCTTGTACACGATGTGCACAAGTATACGAATTCTTTTATTCTCCACTTGAAGACTCGCATGTGAATATAACATACCTAGGAATTTCTGGATTTTTCTCTCACAAACACCATACAATATACAAACATGATTTGCTTTTGCATTTGTTGAGAGATGGTTAGCTACGGGGCTAAATCTCCTTACTTTAAAGCTGAAAATATGTTAGGAGATTATTCCATACTATAAAGTGAAAAAAATTTAAATAACTTTAGAAACGGGTCACGTATTTGTGTAGAATGACTTCGCCGGGTCTTGTGTTTGTGTCAAATTACGAACCCTCCCCCATTTTTCTTCCTTACAAAATAAGCCTTGGTGTCGTGTTCAAACCTTCTCGATATTTACATATGGTAGCCACACGTGTAACACATTCACAACGTGCAAGGAATACGCAAAGGCAAACTGAGGGGCCTAGCTAGTGTTGCAAGGAATACGCGAAGGCAAATTGAGGGGCCTAGCTAGTGTTGAAAGCTAGGTCGCTTCATACTTTGAACCCAATGTTTGAAACTATGAGTCATGGTTAATCCCCCCAAATCCATACACTTGATTATCAGTGTATGAAGAAGTTTATTTTTGCACGTATATATTTTTCACAAAACATCCACATGACTGCATGTCACCAAAGCCCAAATGAACATTCCTTTTATAGAACTAAAATTTTAATTGTCTTTATGTGAAATGTAGCAGTTTCTGCGAACAGTCCATGTTCACTAGTTTTTTCACTTCCCAATACACTTGTTGATACACAGTTTCATGGGCAAGGCCATTGGTCATATATGGAAACTATGGAATTCAAGTCCAACTCGGGTCCTCATCATGCAGCATGTTGAGGTATTTTGTATTTGTGTAAAGAACAGGCCTGGTATTTTTTGCCGAATATCAGACGGCCAACCGTTGTTCTTGTAAAATCTAAAATTCAAATGACTGACCCTTCCATGTGTTAGTACGGTGTATGAGTATGCATTTGACAAATGCCACAAGATGTGCCCAAGCCAGCTGTTAGAAGCAAACTCAAACGAGGCATGGAACCACATTCTTGAAACACCAAAGTGTGTTCGGGAGTGCAAGTGGAAGTGTGAGCCATACAAATTTCTGGGAAGGAACAAGTGTGTTAATCGTTCAACGTTCTGCCAAACAACCTCTCAGTGTAACACAATAGTGTGTCTTACGATCACACACCTACATACCATACTGCCACACAATTTCAATGATGATTGTTTTGTATTGTTAAAACATTCATGAATTTGGATGTAAGTTTGCAAATCCTTAAGTTGTCATAGAAAACGGGCAATCAGTGCATGCCTGGTTCATTTGGCCGCATTAAGTGTTCTACCATTGTTTCAACACAATTTGCTATGGTTAGAGTATATGATTTTGATGGTCGAAGAGGCCACGTGGTAAGGCTAAGCGAACCCCTTTTTAGATTGTCAATATTTGATATCTTCATACCAGGTTAGTGATGAACCAGGCCACAAGAAGAGAACATTTGTTGAATTCATGTGTTCCACAAAACATGATTTCGTCAGCTATCGACTACGAGATAATAATGGAACCCAGTGTTGAATGAATATTACAACCCATGAAATATATGCATATTCAGAATTATCTGGCAACACGGTATACTATATAACACATTAACATAATGAAATATAATAATGTTTTCCAAAGGGGACGTATCAATTTGATCCTATGGCCTCCTCTCCGTCCAAGCATCACAACATCATTTAGAGTGTGTACATGAATATGTATGTGGAAAACGTAAAGGCATACACACAAGTGAATGTCTTTTGATGATCTGAAATGCAGTGTGGTACCTCCTCCATCCCCTATAACAACAAATATACGAGGAGAGCTTTCTAAGGGTATATGCGGAGACCACATGGAGAAGCATACATTGTATTTGTCCTTCAATCTTTCTATGAATCATCGCTCAATGTAATACACTTTGTGTCTTCATAATTGACCCGTATGAATACTGGCTCACAAGAGAGGATCCGGATGGACACAGGCTTGCCAGTGTGGTAGGCACCAAATGGGACAATAAGGTAGCTTAACACACGTGATTTGGCACGTGTCAAAAGGGTCAACAGGAGAAGGTCCCAAGTTTTTTTAGTCCCACACGCTCTTGATCTTGTTCCACGCGACCCATGCATCGAACTGGTCTATACGGGGGCATGGAGGGAGGATTTCTCCCCATGCACGCACTCGAGGAGCATCCGGATCTCCTCCCCACAGTTGGAGCGGCGGCATGGGACGACCTCTGAGCAAAAGTTATCCGAAGAAGACATGCTTGCCCGTGGAAACATTGACGTAGAAAGAGATATAAATTTGAGGAAGTTGACTTGTATGAACTACTGCTACTACAACGGTTGATCGTTAGGATGCACCTACTATTTTGCCTACCATGTCATATGTTAAACGGTTTAAAACTTGGTACACCACCGTGGGTCCGAATGGACCCATGGCTGCTAGTGAGGCGGGCACCATGCTGGACGACGATGCAGCGGTTTGACACCAATGAGCCAGCACATGCTGTATGGGTCATCAGGACATGGGCCAACCCCCCTTCAGTCCCACATGCGCTTGATGTTTACCCACCCAAGTCACGCATTGTATAGGTCCATGATGCCGGCATCGTCCACAAAACCTGCCCATTTCTCCAGCGGCGGCAAAGGACGCCCCTTCAGCAAGAAAGAGTGCAAGGACGCCATGACCTGGGATGTCAATGTGCCTAATGAACTTCAAGTCGAAATTGTTGTGGGCTTTGCCTTTGAACTACTCTTGGGAGCTTGATTCATGCTTCGTTTGGGCTTCTGCACGTTTTCGACTACATCACATCAATTCTCTACGTTGTCACTTGCGAGGTGGTGTTTGGCTTAATACCTTATCATCGATGTCGAGTAGGAACTACGCGATATTCACTAACGATGTGTATGCCTTCGGTGATATAAACATATCAAACGACACGTGTGTATATCCTATAGGCTTGCATGAAATTCATGCAAATGGAACTCAAACTTGCCTTATTTCACATTGAACCTTGACCCGAGACAACCTCATTTGTGTAGTGCAGTTGTAGTAGAAGCTACAGCTTCTGAACCTCCATCGGTGGTTTGGCGATGGACGAACTGTTGGGCACGTGGGTTCCGCTCCGTTACTATTCAAGTGTGAACAAGAAGTGCATGGGCTGTGAAGCTATTTTCTTCTCTTGATTCTAGGATGGGTTTTACATTTAAATGCGTGGGGGGCCTCGTTTCTTTCCCGCTCGTTGTTGATACCCACGTTATTTCTTACGGTCCATTGATATCTGCCTTATATTGTACGTTGCTTTGGCATATCAGTTACGCAGTTTTGAAAACACGGTATATGTGACTTGAACCCTTGACAAAATTAAAGTTCCAATTACCCACAAATTTGACCAGTTCAGAGCAATCAATTCAAACCAAAGAAATCACGTCAAATTTAAAGATAAAATAACTCTACAATATAAGAAATTTTGAGTTTAAAGTCAGGGGGAATGTGCGATAATCCCACATATCTTACCTCAATTGTGGAAAAACAACAAATGACTCGGAATATGACGAGACACGTGTGTGTGTTTGGGTTATACGCACAAATGCAGCCATATAGGTTTGATACATTGAAAACACCAAATTGGTGAACAAAACACATTCCTATGTAGCTTCCTAAACTTTTGTCGTCATCTTAATAGGAATCTTATAGATTTCTGTACGTGTGGGATGATGAAGGCCAGGTTTGTGAGCTTGTTTAGAAAAAAACACTACAGTGTTGTTTATAACCTTCAAAAGAGGAAGAAAGAAAGAACACAGATCGAAATAAACTATATGATTAAACTACAATTTGAATTTATTTTGTCAGCCCAATGAATTTTTTTTTATTATCAGTGGTCATATTCGTGGGGTATGGACCGTAAAATACACACGTGTTGTGTTCCACAAATCCTGCGTCAATTTCTAGTGCGCATTGCGATGTCATTATAAGTGACAACGCAAGTCACAAGCCAAAACAAATGATACAATTTGAACCCTTGTCATGGTATTTTAGGGCCTTAGGGCCTTGCCAACCATTTAATCCCACGTGTCAATTTGATAATGAAGGAATTTTGTAGTGTACACGTGTGGGACAAAGTTATCATGAAGAGGAAATTATACTCTTACATGAAAGGCAAACCGGTTGGCCTTCCCCAGACTGTTCGATTTTGCCAAAAGAAATATACGAATGATAAGCCTAAGATCTGGCTTCGTATGGAATGTTCACATTCCTAGCTACGGGGAATGGTAACACATATTTTTGTTGAATATGTATCTTTGAGGTTAAGACGTTTCTTTTGACGTGGAATATTTGACTATGTAAGTCAAAGGTTAAGGCCTTTTTACTGTCTTAAAGACGTGGGCTTGTGAGTAGTGGATTCTAGAATGTTAGTATCATGTTTTTGGCATGGAAGAGAAAATGCGTAGAGTTTGGCTTGGTTGATTTTTTGGTCATGGAAGGGACGACGGACTAGCCCCGTTCATTTTCATTATGTCACTTGAACTTGGGGTGATTTTGCGTGATGTCACTATGGACTACAAAAGGGGCCATTTACCCACTCTCACTATATTTTGGGTAGGTACCATAAACTTCTATCTCTTGGAATGGATCCTGGCTCGTGAGGTTTTTTTTTTGGGGAGACTAGAATTCACATTTGTTGATAAGGACGCTCCCCGGCCCCGCGTTTTTGCGGGGCTTGAACCTTCATCAAACCCATAACTCCTGAATGACATTAGGGGCCTTTTTGGAAACAAGCATTTCTTCCGTTTTTGAGCCAAATTCGGGTATACTAAGACCCAGAACTCCTGAATAGTGCCAATAGATGGATCATAGATGGTGTAGTGCTGGAGATGAAGGGGTTTCGTAATGTTGTAGTCGAACCTCTTGTGTTGGCCACAAATGTCAGGCTATACTGAAAGGTCAGCAACGTTTGGAAATTTACCATGACAGTGAACTGTGGCAAGCGTAACTAGGGCGAAGTCCACCAGTCACCAGTCACCGGTTGTCCGAACTCGGCCATGAAGGAAAGTCAAGGAAGGAAGTCAGCTAATATTGACCGTAGGTCCGGGAGGACTACGTTTTTCTTTGAGCACGCGGGGTACGTTGTGGATAAACCCGGAAGTAGGAAAGTCATTTTGGAGGAAGTGTTTTTGATTTTAATGAACTTCATTCCTAGGACCCGGTATAAAGTCAATTTCGTTGCAATCCGAATCCGCGTTGGCCGCGCATTTGAGGTCTACCAGCTTCCCTTGCCGAAGTTGATCGTCCGGGTGCTTTGCTTCCACAACGTCCGACGCCGTAATCCTAACCTTGTCCCAACAGCCTGCGATTATCACTCGACGACGCTCGACCTCGACCTCAGTAATGCAAAGGAAGACTCGACAAGGCCAACGTGGATTCCCTGTGCCTCTAATCGACGTTCAAGACAACTAACAGCCGGAGTTAGACGACAACGTCCATTCCAAAAAATCGGTTTCCCAATTGAGGCACATAAGAATCCGATTTTTGGAGGTAGAAGAACACGCCCTGAAGGGGTGCCACTGCCGCCCGCCCGTCGGAGGAGGCCGCTGTGCACCAGCACGACCCGGCCGGCCTCCGACAATCCCCCACGCGGCCACCTTCCGGCTCATAGAGCACGGTTGCTTTCACGACTGTTGTACTGCGAGGTTCATCTCCGTCGCAGTTTTCATCACTGCCACTTGCGTTGTCATCGCGCGCACCTCGCAAGTTCTGTTCCCTCAGCCCTCACATCCGCACTGACGCCACACGCTTCAGCGCACGACCGGTGACCGCCTTGGCTTGGCCGCGCCCGAGGGCCGTGTGGTCTGGCATGCAGCCTCACACCTTGGCGCGGTCGTCCACCGCGCGCTCCTGATCGCCCCCTCCGCCGCTCGCCGCGTCCCTTTTTGCCGGAGGGGGGCTCCGGTTGCTGCCCTGCTTCCCCGCAAGGCCACCTCGCCTCGTCGCTCGCCTGCTGGCTTGTTTGCCGGCTTGCTTGCTCGCTCGCCCGCACCGTCGCTGGTTTCGTCGAGACCATCCCCTCTGCTCGGCGGATCCTCTCCCTTCCGATCCTCACCTGCCTCAAATCCTCGAAACTCCTCAAACTCCCTCATCGGGAGTTTGAGAAGCTTGTTGCTGTCATCCAACCGCTCGCGTGCGATTTGCTTCCGTGCCTGCCGTGATTCCCCGAAGCACCCACTCTCAGCAGTGATCGGCGCCTTCCTCGTCCTCTTCCTCTTCGTCTTCCACGTCCACGTTGGTTTTCCCTCCAGCCTCCGCCGTTTTCGGCGTCCCTGCTTCTCTCTACGCTTTGGCGTCACGAGCGGTGTTGGCGACGTGCGTTGATTTGGTGGCGCGTTCCAGTTGGGATTTGGGTGGGGCAAGCCAGGAAGTTGGCCACGCGGCCGAAGTGGCAGCAGCCGACGGGACGGAAGGGGGCAGCGGCATGAGCAGGGGCAAGGCAGCGGGAGGAGGCGGCGACAGCGACTGGGAATTCCCTGCCATCGTGGCGCTGGACTCGCTGGAGTCGCGCTACAGTGCACTGCTGCGCCGCTGACGATGATGATGACGTCCAGTTCGCCACAGTAGGCGCAGTCACGCGCTGAGGGCTGCTAGGCCTGCCGCTGTTGCGCTACCCAGGGATGGTGATGGGGAGGGGGGTCGCCGTGCTCCACCTTGCTGTGCAGTTTCTGCGTATGTGACGTTTTCGGTCGCGATCTTGATCACCACTTGATCACCACCGCGTTTGTGTGTTCATGTGTGTATGTGCTTGTGTGTGTGTCCAGTTGTCGTCACCGTTTTGTCAGTTGCTGTTGCCAGTCTGTGTGCCGATAGTTTGGGCCAGACTTTCTAGGCTGACTTCACCGCCTGGACACCTGGAGTGAAAAGTTGGACGAGTTCTCTCTCTCTCTCTCTCTCTCTCTCTCTCTCTCTCTCTCT
>SZWC01012538.1:0-14110 GCA_023375785.1 Penium margaritaceum | reverse complement strand
GGCGGTGGCGTGCAAGACGACAAGACCAGACGGACGCAACGACACAGTGCCAACACCACGCGAGTGTACAACATCCATGCTCATGCGGTCAAGGGCAGTCACGGACAGGAGGCTGAGCTCGAGACCAGGGACGAAGAGGACATCGGTCAGAATGACATCACCGGCAGGTCCACGAAAACGAACGACGCCAACACCACGGACAGGCAACACCTGTCCGGAGCCCGTCCGAACACTGGAGACATCGCCGACAGGACCGAGCATACTGAAGGCCTCACGAGAGGCCGTCATGTGATGCGTGGCCCCGGAGTCGATGATCCAGGTCTCAGCAGGGTCCTAGACCGGGGTCGCTAGATCGCTAACGGTCACATGGCAGCAGGCGAGGGACGCGGACGCGGTGGACGGAGGCACGAAACGGGACTGCCAATCGTCAAGCCAAGCAAGATCATCAAGAAGAGGGGCGGAGGAGGCCACGGACGACGACGAGACAGACGAGGAAACGGGACACGACCGCAGCTCAGTCTCAGTCATGCAGGGCTGGGCAGGAGAGCAGGAGGTGATGCAACTCGCACTTCCCTGGGGAGGAGGGCGAGGCAAGCCGAGCTGGAGCGCGATGAAGTGCTCCAGCTGGCGCTCACGGGAGGAGGGCCCGGGAGTGTAGACGGAGTGCGGAGTGACGGCGCCGAAGCCCGGGTAGTAGGAAGACTGCGCCGGTGAAGGGAGCGGATGCGCCGACGACTGTGGGTAGTACTGTTGCGGCGCGGGTGTCTGCGGGATAGGCGGAGCTGCCGGAGTGGCAGAGCCGCTGGACGAGGGCAAAGTGGAAGGGCCAGCAACGGCGACGGCGGCAGAGGCGAGGCGGCGCTCCCGCTGGCGCCGCATGGTAGCGATGACGCGCGCCTCATCCGTCGGGAGGGGGCACGTGTACCACCCGTGCCCGGGCTGACCACAGTTATGGCAGGCCGAGCCACCACCGCGGGATCCGGTCGACGACTGCTGCTGCTGCTGCTGTGGCTGACCCTTGCCTTTCTTGTTCCGGCTCTTCTTCTTCTTCCCCGATGACGATGAGGTAGCTGCGGCGGGGGAGGCGACGGCCACGGAGGCAACGACAGGGGAGGCGACAGTAGGGGAGGCGACGGCAGGGGATGCAAGCGCCTCCGTGCGATGGAGCTGGGACTCCTGGCGAGCTTCCTCAATGCGGAGGAAGAGCTCGTATGCCCAGGACATGAGGGTGCCCTGGGTCGCCATGGTGGAGAGGACGTCCTGGGGGTAGTGTACGAAGACGTCTGCGTAGTTGCTAGTGGCGCCGCGCTTGATGGTGAGGAGCGCGGACAGAGGGGGCGGAGCAGATGTGCCGAGACGACGGAGGATGTCCTCCGCCCGCTGCCAGTAGGCAGTGACCGTCTCGGTCTCCCCCATGTGCAGGGAGTTGAACTCCCGGAGCAGACGGCTGATCTCAGCGTCGCTGGANCTGGGACTCCTGGCGAGCTTCCTCAATGCGGAGGAAGAGCTCGTATGCCCAGGGCATGAGGGTGCCCTGGGTCGCCATGGTGGAGAGGACGTCCTGGGGGTAGTGTACGAAGACGTCTGCGTAGTCGCTAGTGGCGCCGCGCTTGATGGTGAGGAGCGCGGACAGAGGGGGCGGAGCAGATGTGCCGAGACGACGGAGGATGTCCTCCGCCCGCTGCCAGTAGGCAGTGACTGTCTCGGTCTCCCCCATGTGCAGGGAGTTGAACTCCCGGAGCAGACGGCTGATCTCAGCGTCGCTGGATAGGCAATGGGGCCTGGTGAGGACGTGCCAGGCGGCTGCAGGGTCTGGGATGGCGCCAGCCGTGACATCGCCGAGGAAAGGCTCTAAGGCCAGGCGGGAAGCTGGAGGGACGACTGGGACAAGGGCACGGACGGCGCGACCAGCGTCATACAACTGGTTGGCCTGGGTGGAGTCGTAAGGGAGGGTGTAGTATGCCCACAGGCCCTCACCCTGCGCCCAGATCCGGAAGCTGAGCTCCCAGCTCCGGAACTGCTCGCCGGCCTGAAGCGGCGGCGGCGGCGTCTCAAAGTCCTTCTGCCTGCGGCCGGCACCCGGAGTGGGGCCAAGGACGGAAGTGACTGTCTGCCGCTGGCGCTGAGTCTGCTGCTGTGCCAGGTAGTACGTGGCAGCAGACACAGGTGGGCTGGCGTGCCCTGGAGGGATGAAGGACGGCAGCGCGCTGGTGGCGGTGTGGGAGGCGACTGGCTGCAGCGCCGCAAGCTGCTGTGTCAAGGCGGCGAGTTGTTGCTGAAGAGCAGCAAGTGGGTCAGGGGTGCCGCCAACGTTACCAGTGAGCTGCTGCTGCTGCTGCTGCTGCTGTAGGGGCGGCGGCTGCTGCTGCTGCAGAGGCGGTGGCTGCTNTGGGAGGCGACTGGCTGCAGCGCCGCAAGCTGCTGTGTCAAGGCGGCGAGTTGTTGCTGAAGAGCAGCAAGTGGGTCAGGGGTGCCGCCAACGTTACCAGTGGGCCGCTGCTGCTGCTGCTGCTGCTGTAGGGGCGGCGGCTGCTGCTGCTGCAGAGGCGGTGGCAGCTGCTGTATGGGCGGCGGCTGCTACTGCTGCAGCGGTGGCGGCTGCTGCTGTAGAGGCCGCGACTGTTGCTGCTGCAGCGGCGGTGGCTGCTGTTGTATGGGCGGCGGCTGCTGTTGCAGCGGCGGTGGCGGCTGCTGCTGTAGAGGCGGCGGCTGCTGCTGCTGCAACGGCGGTGGCTACTGCTGCATGGGCGGCAGCTGCTGCTGCAGCGGCGGCGGCTGCTGTTGTAGAGGCGGTGGCTGCTGCTGCTGCAATGGCGACGGCGGTTGGTCCTGCTGCGGCGGCGGCGGCAGCTGCTGGTCGTGCGGCGGCGGCTGCTGCTGCTGCAGCGGCGGCGGGTGCTGCTGCTGCTGCTGGTGCTCCAGCAATCGCTGCAAGAAAGGAGGGGTAGGGGTCCCCCCATCAGAGGAGGACCCCCCCGTCGCCAGGACTATCAGCCATGCCTTGGTGTCTGTGTTTTTTTTTTCTGTGTTGTTGGCTTTGTGTTGATGCTGCAGCAGGGGGTTGGGGGAGTGGGGAGACTACCCACTCCTCTAGCCTTCCCCTTTTCCCCTTACACCCTCCCCCCCTTTTTTTGTTGTTGATGATGTCAGTAGTGACGTCAGCATTGACGTCAGTGGTGACGTCAGCAGAGGGGTGCTGACGTCAGCAGCGGCGAATGTTGGGGCCGCCGCTGCTGCTGTTGGTGCTGATGTTGCTGCAGCAGCTGTTGCTGTTGCTGCTGTTGCTGCTGCTGCTGTTGCTGCTGCTGGTGCTGCTACTGCTGCTGCTGTTACTGCTGCTGCTACTGCTGCTGCTGTTGCTGCTGCTGCAGCCATTTGCTGCTGCTGCTGCTGTTGCTTCTACGGGTGCTGCAGCTGCTGCTGCTCGTGCTGCGAGCTGCAGCAGTTGCTGTGGCTGCTGCTGTTGTAGCAGCGAGCTGCTGCAGCTCGCTGCTGCAGCTGAGTGCTGCTGCAGCTGCTGCGTGCTGCAGCAGCTGCTCCCTGCAGCTGCAGGCTGCTGCAGCGAGCTTCGGGGGTGGGGGAATTTTTTTGTTGCCTTTTTTTTTCTTTGTCACAGCGGGCAGCAGCCCACTGTTTGCTGCGAGCAGCGGGCTGCTGCTCGCCCAGCAGCAGCGAGCTGCTGCTCTCTGGCAGCAGCGGGCTGCTGCTCACTGCTCGCTCGCTGCGAGCAACGGGCAGCAGCAGCTGTGGCTGGCACCTACTGCTCGCTGCTGCTGCTGCTGTTGTAGCTGGCGGCTGCTGCGGCTCGCTGCAGCAGCTGCTGCAGCCCGCTGCTGCTGCTGCACGCTGCTGCAACTGCTGCGTGCTGCGGCTGCTGCCTGCTGCTGCTGCGGGCTGCTGCAGCCGGCTGCTGCTGCGGCCTGCTGCTGCTGCTGCACGCTACTGCTGCTGCTGCACGCTGCTGCTGCTGCTACTGCGAGCTGCTGTTGCTGCGGGCTGCTGCTGCTGCAACTGCGAGCTGCTGCTGCTGCGGGCTGCTGCGAGCTGCTGCTTCTGCCTGCTGCTGCTGGTGGTGCCAGTCACTGCACCTGGGTGACGTTGCCGCGTGCGTCGTCGCCCACAGACGTCCAACGCGGCCTGCCGCTCACTTCCTCGCGTCACGCGTGGGGGTCAGTGCTGCCGAAAAAATTTCGGCAGCATTTCCCCTGGCCCAGTGGCCGTGGGAAAAAATCTGACGCTGCCACCAGGAGGGTCAATGCTGCCGGAAAAAAATCCGGCAGCATTTCCCCTGCACTGGCGCGTATGGGGGTCCGCCGGCGTTGTCGAGCACCTGTTCGCCAGTCTTCTGCTGCTGCTGCTACGCTCTGGCTCTGATACCAAGAAAGAAACTATGCAGCAGGTTGGGGCAGCAGCGTTGTTGATGCAGCGTGCGGGCTTCCACGCTCGTTGCTTAAGTCAGCTGCCCCCTTAGTCTGCTGCTCTAGAGTCTAAGTCTGGAAGCTCTGGGTTTTGTTACTCAGAAACGCGCGCTAGAGTTAGCGCCAGAAAGCAGCTGAAAACTGATAATGACTGATTAGGAATGAAGAATGAACAGCAATGGGGGACCCCTCCAAGTTCTAGCCCCCCCCCAGCTCTGTAGAGCTTGTTACTCAGTTCATCAGCCAATCAGAAAATAGCTCAGTTCAGGCTGGCAGGTTTTCTCGGTGAGGCCTGCCAGGCAGCCGACAGCCCAAAACCCGGGCGTCGTCCGTTTTGCCTGAAAACTGGACCATACCATAATACCAACGCTGCGAACGCAGCCGTGCAGTCAGAATCTGCTAGAAAACAGTAGCGAGGAGTTATGGCAGCCTAAACCCAGATAGTGCCCACGATGGTTTATGCTGCCAAACAGGGCCATGCAACATGCAACTGGGACCCTAGGCAGTGCATGACGATGCAGACGTGATGGGACGCGCTGGACGCATGCAAGCAGCAACTACCGTATCAATGACCGCCGGCAGCACGACCGCCGAGGAGGCCTGCCGATGGAGCTGAGCACGTCGCCGGAGAGAGGAGGCTCCAGCGAACTGCGAGAAGACCTCAGCGTGCGTCGGCTCCACCGGACGACACTCCATCAGCGTCGAGTCTCGCCGTCAGTCATCTGCACGCCAATGTACAGAAGCCGGGAGGACACAACAGAGCACAATGAGAGATGCGAAAAAATCAACATCAGCTCCATCGGCAGGCCTCCTCGGCAGTCGTGCCGCCGGTGGTCACTGCCACCGCAAAGTGCTGTCTGCATGCGTCCAACGCGTCCCGTCGCGTCTGCGTCGTCATGCTCTGCCTAGGGTCCGTGTTGCGTGCTGCATGGTCCTGTTCGGCATCATGGACCGCCGTAGGCACTGCCTGGGTTCGGACAGCAATAACTCTTTGCTACTATTTTTCTAGCTGATTCTGACCGCACGACTGCGTTCGCATCGTCGGTATTATGGTATGGTCCAGTTTTCAGGCAAAACGGACGATGCCCGGGTTTTGGGCTGTCGGGCGTCTGGCAGGGCTCACCGAGAAAACCCTGCCTGCCAGAAAATAGGTCCACAGCTATTTTCTGATTGGCTGGTTAGTTGAGTAACAACTTCTACACTAGTGGGGGGGGCCTAGAACTTGGAGGGGTCTCCCATTGTTGCTCATTCTTCATTCCTAATCAGTTACTTTCAGCTTTCAGCTGCTTTCTGGCGCTAACTCTGGCGCGCACGTTTCTGAGTAACTAACCCAGAGCTTCCAGACTTAGTCTCTAGAGCAGCAGACTGAGGGGGCAGCTGACTTAAGCAACGAGCGTGCAAGCCCGCACGCTGCATCAGCAACGCTGCTGCCCCAACCTGCTGCCTAGGCTTTCCAATTTGGTATCAGAGCCAGAGCGTAGTAGCAGCAGCAGAAGACTGGCGAACAGGTGCCAGACAACGCCGGCGGACCCCCCATACGCGCCAGTGCAGGGGAAATGCTGCCGGATTTTTTCCAGCAGCATTGACCCGCCTGGTGGCGGCGTCAGATTTTTTCCCACGGCCACTGGGCCAGGGGAAATGCTGCCGAAAATTTTTCTGCAGCACTGACCCCCACGCGTAACGCGAGGAGGTGAGCGGTATGCGGCATCTGAGGTCTGTGGGCGACGACGCAAGCGGCAACGTCACCTAGGTGCAGTGTCTGGCATCACCAGCAGCAGCAGGAAGAAGCAGCAGCCCGCAGCAGCAGCAGCGCGCAGCAGCAGCGCGCAGCAGTAGCAGCAGCGCACAGCAGCAGCAGCAGCAGCACGCAGTAGCAGCTCGCAGCAGCAGCCCGCAGCGGCAGCAGGCAGCAGCCGCAGCACGCAGCAGCTGCAGCAGCGTGCAGCAGCAGCAGCGGGCTGCAGCAGCTGCTGCAATGAGCTACAGCAGCGGCCAGCTGCAGCAGCAGCAGCAGCGAGCAGCAGCTGGCAGCTGCCAGCCGCGGCTGCTGCTGCTCGCTGCTCACAGCGAGCGAGCAGCAGCCCGCTGCTGCCAGCGAGCAGCAGTTCGCTGCTGCCAGGCGAGCACCAGCCCGCTGCTCGCAGCAGAGAGCGGGCTTCTGCCTGCTGTGACAAAAAAAAGCAACAAAAAAATCCCCCACCCCCGCGGCTTGCTGCAGCAGCCCGCCACTGCAGCGAGCAACTGCAGCAGCGCGTAGCAACAGCAGCGAGCTGCAGCAGCCACAACAGCCGCTGCAGCTCGCAGCAACAGCAGCTGCAGCTGCAACTGCAGCAGCAACAGCAACAGTAGCAGCAGCTACAGCAGCCGCAGCAGCAGTAGCAACAGTAGCAGCAACAGCAGCAAACAGCAGCAGCAGCAGCAGCTGTAGCAGCAGCAGCAGCAGCTGTAGCAGCAGCAGCAGCAGCAGCAGCAGCAGCAGCAAACAACAACAGCAGCAGCAGCAGCAGCAGCGGCTGCAACAACATCAGCAGCAACAGCAGTAGCGGCGGCCCCAACATCCGCCGCTACTGATGTCAGCACCCCTCTGCTGACTTCACTACTGACGTCACTGCTGACGTCATCAACAAAAAAAGGGGGGGAGAAAGGAGAAAGGGGGAAGGCCAAAGGTGTGGGTAGAATTCCCACTGCCCCAACCTCCTGCTGACATCAGCAAAACAAAGACAAAAAAAAAGAAAATAAAACACAAGGGACACTTAGTCATGGCTGGTAGTCCCGGCGAGGAGGGGTCCTCCTCTGATGGGGGGACCCCTACCCCTCCTTTCTTGTAGCGATTGCTGCAGCAGCAGCAACAGCAACACCCACCGCCGCTGCAGCAGCAACAGCCGCCGCCGCTGCAGTCGCAGCAGCCGCCGCCGCCGCAGTAGTAGGAGCAGCCGCCGCTGCCACGGCAACAACAGCTGCCGCCGCCGCACCAGCAGCAGCCGAATCAGCAGCAGAAGCAGCCGCCGCCGCCTCCGCAGCAGCAGCAGCCGCCGCCTCTACAGCAGCAGCCACCGCCGCTGCAGCAGCAGCCACCGCCGCTGCAGCAGCAGCAGCCGCCGCTGCAGCAGCAGCAGCCGCCGCCCCTACAGCAGCAGCCACCGCCGCTGCAGCAGCAGCAGCCGCCGCCCCTGCAGCAGCAGCAGCCCACTGGTAACGTTGGCGGCAACCCCGACCCTCTCGCTGCTCTTCAGCAACAACTCGCCGCCTTGACGCAGTAGCTTGCAGCGCTACAGCCAGTCGCCTCCCAAACAGCCACCAGCGCGCTGCCGTCATTCATCCCTCCAGGGCACGCTAGGCCCGCTGTGTCCGCCGCCACGTACTACCTAGCACAGCAGCAGACTCAGCGGCAACGGCAGACAGTCACCTCCGTCCTTGGCCCCGCTCTGGGTGCGGGCCGTAGGCAGAAGGACTTTGAGACACCGCCGCCGCCGTTTCAGGCCGGCGAGTAGTTTCGGAGCTGGGAGCTCAGCTTCCGGATCTGGGCGCAGGGTGAGGGTCTGTGGGCCTACTACACCCTCCCTTAGGACTCCACCCAGGGCGATCAGCTGTATGACGCTGGTCGCGCCGTCCGCGCCCTTGTACCAGTCGCCCCCCCAGCTTCCCGCCTTGCCCTGGAGCCCTTCCTTGGCGACTTCATCGCTGGCGACATCCCAGACCCTGCAGCCGCATGGCACGTCCTCACCAGACCTCATCGCCTGTCCAGCGACGCTGAGATCAGCCGTCTGCTCCAGGAGTTCAACTCCCTGCACATGGGGGAGACCGAGACGGTCACTGCCTACTGGCAGCGGGCGGAAGACATCCTCCGTCGACTCGGCAAATCTGCTCCGCCCCCTCTGTCTGCACTCCTCACCATCAAGCGCGGCGCCACCAGCGCATACGTGGACGTCTTCGTCCACTACCCTCAGGACGTACTCTCCACCACCATGGAGGCCCAGGGCACTCTCATGCCCTGGGCATATGAGCTCTTGCTCCGCATTGAGGAAGCTCGCCAGGAGTCCCAGATCCATCGCGCGGAGGCCCTCGCATCCCCTGCCGTCGCCACCCCTGCCGTTGCCTCCGTGGCCGTTGCCTCCCCCGTTGCAGCTACCCCATTGTCCTTGGGGAAGAAGAAGAAAAGACAGATTAAGAAGGGCAAGGGTCCATCGCAACAGCAGCAACAGCAGTCATCGATCGGTTCCATCGGTAGTGGCTCGGTCTGCCACAACTGTGGCCAACCCAGGCACGGGTGGTACACGTGCCCTCTCCCGACGGACGAGGCACGCGTTATCGCCACCATGCGACGCCAGCGGGAGCGCCGCCTTGCCTCTGCCGCTGTCGCTGCTGCTGGTCCTCCCACTCCGACCTCGTCCAGCAGCTCTGCCACTCCGACAGCTCCGCCTGTCCCGCAGACACCCGCGCCGTAGTAGTACTACCTGCAGCAGTACTACCCTCAGCCGTCGGCACCTCCGCTTCCTTCGCCGGCTCAGCCCTCCTACTACCCGGGCTCCAGCGCCGTCACTCCGCATTCCGTCTACACTCCTGGGCCGTCATCCCGAGAGCGTTAGCTGGAGCAGTTCATCGCGCTCCAGCTTGGCCTCCCTCGCCCTCCTCCCCAGGGAAGTGCGAGTTGCGTCACCTCCTGCCCTCCGGCCCATCCCTGCATGACTGAGACTGAGCTGCGGTCGTGTCCCGTTTCCTTGTCTGTCTCGTCGTCTCCCGTGATCTCCTCCACCCCAATCCTTGACTACATTACATGGCTTGATGAATGGCAGTCTCGTTTCGCGCCTCCTTCCACCGCGTCCGCGTCCCTCGCTTGCTGCCATGTGACCATGAGTGATCTGGCGACCCCTGTCCAGGACCCTGCTGAGACCTGGATCATCGACTCCGGGGCCACGCATCACATGACGGCCTCTCGCGAGGCCTTCAGTATGCTCGGTCCCTTCGGCGATGTCTCCGGTGTCCGGACGGGCTCCGGACAGGTGTTGCCTATCCGCGGTGTAGGCGTCGTTCGTTTTCGTGGTCCGGCCGGTGACGTCTTTCTGACCGATGTTCTCTTCGTCCCTGGTCTCGAGCTCAGCCTCCTGTCCGTGACTTCCCTTGACCACATGAGCATGGACGTTGTGCACTCGCGTGGTGTCGGCAGTGTGTCGTTGCGTCCGTCGGGTCTTGTCGTACTGCACGTCACCGCCTGTGGCATCTTGTGGCACGTTCCCCGCCTGTCCTCCTCCCCTCCCGTCTCCTCCGCGTCGGCCGCGACCGGTCATGTGTTTGTTAGCAGCACGCTTTCTCCTCAGCGAACCCGCCTCTTGCACCGCCGCCTTTGCCACGTCCACTCTGCCGCAGTAGAAAGCATGCTCTGCACCCAGCCGGCAAAGGGCCTTGATCCGGAGACTTTCCCTCTCCCGTGCCCCACTGAGTGCATTGACTGCGCTCAGGGGAAGATGCACCGGTCCACGTACCCCTATCTTCCTCACGGGCGTCCGCCCCCTTGACCTTGTCCACTCGGACGCCATGGGCCCTCTCCCCACCGAGTCCGTCGGTGAGCATGGCCGCTATGCCCTCACTCTTACGGACGACTACTCTCGCTACCGTTGGGTCTTCTGCCTTCGGCAGAAGAGCGATGTCGCCCGAACCATTCAGGACTGGCTTGTCCTTGCAGAGCGCGAGTGTGGCCGCCCCCTTAGCCGCTTTCGCTCCGATCGCGGTGGCGAGAACCTGGGTGAGGCCACGACCTTTCTCGCCTCCCGCAGTATCCACCATGAGACGTCTGCGCCCTACACACCCGCCCAGAACGGCGTCTCCAAGCGGTGGAACCGTACCATGGCCGACGCCGTCCGCACCATGCGGGTCGAGGTCAGTCTCTCCGATGGCTTCTGTTTTGAAGCCATGGCCTACATGACCTGGGTCTGGAACCGGGTTCCCCACGGTCCCCTTCCCCGCCAGTCCACGCCCTATCAGCACTGGTGCGGTCGGCGTGCTGACCTCCGCCCGGCTCGCTTCTGGGTCTGCGTGGCCGTTGTGTGGCTGCCCGCCCCACATCAGGGTGGCAAGCTCGCCCCCCGCGGACGCCCCTGCACCTTTCTCGGTGTGTCTCGTCAGTCAAAGGCCTGGCGCTTTTGGGACCCATCCCGACACTACATCGTCGAGTCCCGCGATGCCCTCTTCTTCGAGGACCTGTTTCTTCGCGACCTCATCCGCTCCGGCTCGTCCGTATCCCTCCCGTCGCGTGGGGGAGTGGTGAGTCCGTCCTCCGTACTATCGCTTCCGGGTGAAACATCACTCCGTCCCTCTGAGCCGGTAGCCCCGGTCACGTCCGCTGGCCCCTCCGAGCCAGCTCCCCCAGTCGCGTCCGCTGGCCCCTCCGGGCCGGCAGCCCCAGTCGCTTCCGATGGCCCCTCCGGGCTGACAGCCCCAGTCGCGTCCGCTGGCCCCTCCGGGCCAGCAGCCCCAGTCGCTTCCGATGGCCCCTCTGGGCCGACAGCCCCAGTCGCGTCCGCTGGCCCCTCCGGGCCGGCAGCCCCAGTTGCTTCCGATGGCCCCTCCGGGCCAGCAGCCCCAGTCGCTTCCGATGGCCCCTCTGGGCCGACAGCCCCAGTCGCGTCCGCTGGCCCCTCCGGGCCGGCAGCCCCAGTTGCTTCCGATGGCCCCTCCGGGCCGACGGCCCCAGTCGCGTCCGCTGGCCCCTCTGGGCCAGCAGCCCCAGTTGCGCCCGCTGGCCCCTCCGGGCCAGCAGCCCCAGTCGCGTCCGCTCGCCCCTCCGGGCCAGCAACCCCATCCGCGTCCGCTCGCCCCTCCGGGCCGGCAGCCCCAGCTGTGTCCGCTGGCCCTTCTAGACCAGTAGCCCCGTCCGCCTCCCTCGGCCCGTCGGACTCAGCACCATCTTCTGCCCGACCGTGCTACACACGTGGCCCAGGCGGTAGCCTTCGACCTCGGCCGACAGAGAGCGCGCAGACCGTCGCTCCCCGTCCTGTGGCGCCTCGACCCCCTGTGGCTCCACGTGTCTCCTCCACTCCCATGGTCGTGAGTGGGGACCCTGGCACAAAGGCTCTCGGCCTGACCACTTCTGCCATCATCGTAGACCTTCACCCGGGTTCTGCATTGGGGTACGCCATGCTTCATCACGAGCATCGGCATGCTGTTGTGGCTGCACTTGCCCGCGTCCAACCTGGGGCTCGTGATGCACACGCCCTCTCAGTCCGGTCCACAGCGCGCCCAGAGGACCCTTCCACCCTACGCGAGGCTCGAGCCTCTCTTGAGGCCGCACATTGGGATGCTGCCTGTGCCGAGGAGCTCGCTGCTATCCGACAGCACCACGTGTATGACCTCGTCGACCTCCCTCCAGGTCGGAAGGCCATTGGTGCCAAGTGGGTCTTTCGGCGTAAGTGGAAGCCTGCCGGATCCTTGGACAAGTACAAGACCCGTCTCACAGCAAAGGGGTTTGCTCAGGTCCCTGGGGTCGATTACGACCAGATCTTTGCCCCAGTTGGTCGGTTCTCCACTAGCCGGGCGCTCTTCAGCCTGGTTGCCCAGCACGGGTGGGAGCTGCATCAGATGGACGTGAGCAACGCATTCCTCCATGGCTCACTGGAGGGTGAGGAGCTCTACATGACGCAACCCCCAGGCTTCGACGACGGCACTGGGAGAGTTTGGCGGCTGCGGAAGGCCCTCTATGGCCTGAAGCAGTCGCCTCGGTGCTGGAACCAGGAGATCAGCAGTACGCTTCTCCGTGGCGGCCTCCAGCGCAGCACCGCTGACCCCGCACTGTTCGTCAGCCCGCGAGGTCAGACCTTCGCCGCGGCTCTGGTCTACGTCGACGATCTCCTCATTGCGTCGCCAGACGCGGCCGCCCTCCAGCGCGTCAAGGACTTGCTGCACGCCGCCTACCAGATGAAGGATCTCGGGTCTGCCCGAGTCTTCCTGGGCATGGAGCTTGAGCATGATCGCTCCCAGGGCATCCTGCACGTCCACCAGGCTACCTATGTGCAGACCCTGTCCACTCGCTTCGCCGAGGACTTGCCCCTCGTGCCTAGCGCATCTTCACCCATGTCACCCGATGGCCAGGTGAAGCTGAAGAGTCATGACCCAGCTGTGGTGGGGGAGCCAGTTGATGTGACCATGTATCTGCGGGTCATCGGGTCACTGATGTTCCTGGCGACGACGACGCGCCCAGACATCGCGTTCGCCATCAACCTCCTGGCCCAGTTTTCTCAGGAGCCGCGTCACCTCCACTTTGAGGCCGCGATCCGAGTGCTGAGCTATGTCGTCTTGACCCCTCGGCGAGGTCTCATGTTCTGCCGTCAGCCGTCCGTCGTCGCAGTGGGCTACACCGACAGTGACTGGGCCGGCAGTCTAGACGGTAAGAGTCGCACGGGCTGGATTTCTCTGGTCGGGGGCACAGCTGTGTCATGGCATAGTGGCAAGCAGGGGTGCATTGCACGCAGCACTGCTGAGGCTGAGTACGTGGCCCTTGGCTCAGGCACGTGTGAGAGTGTGTGGTTGTGTCGTCTGCTGTCCGAGTTGCGTCAGTCTGTCGCATCCATCACCTTGCATTGTGACAATGAGAGTGCCATGGCCATCGCCGACAATGACGGTGTGCATCACACACGCACAAAGCACATCAATGTTCAGTATCACTATGTACGTTCGTTGTTGCATGACGACAACACCAGCATCGTATGGGTTGAAACAGCACGAAAGCTGGCTGACTTCCTGACCAAGGCACTGAAGAGGGACTCGTTCAAGAAGGCTGTGAGTTCAGTCGGCGTGCGTCCGTGAGTCGTCCTCTTTGTCTCTGCCTGCGTCTCTGCATGCCTTGGGGGAGTCTAGATGTTGACCGTTTGTCTGCCCGCCCATGTACACTACGCCTGTGAGTCATGGGGGAGTGTTGGTTTTTGCGCATCCCTCATTGTGCTCTGTTGTGTCCTCCCGGCTTGTGTACATCGGCGTGCAAATGACTGACGGCGAGACTCGACGTTGATGGAGCATCATCCGGTGGAGCCGACGCACGCGGAGGTCTACTCGCAGTTCGCTGGAGCCTCCTCTCTTCGGCGACGTGCTCAGCTCCATCGGCAGGCCTCCTCGGCAGTCGTGCCGCCGGTGGTCACTGCCACCGCAAAGTGCTGTCTGCATGCGTCCAGCGCGTCCCGTTGCGTCTGCGTCGTCATGCTCTGCCTAGGGTCCGTGTTGCGTGCTGCATGGTCCTGTTCGGCGTCATGGACCGCCGTAGGCACTGCCTGGGTTCGGGCAGCAATAACTCTTTGCTTCTATTTTTCTAGCTGATTCTGACCGCACGACTGCGTTCGCAGCGTTGGTATTATGGTATGGTCCATTTTTCAGGCAAAACGGACGACGCCCGGGTTTTGGGCTGTCGGGCGTCTGGCAGGGCTCACCGAGAAAACCCTGCCTGCCAGAAAATAGGTCCACAACTATTTTCTGATTGGCTGGTTAGTTGAGTAACAACTTCCACACTAGTGGGGGGGGGCCTAGAACTTGGAGGGGTCTCCCATTGTTGCTCATTCTTCATTCCTAATCAGTTACTATAAGCTTTCAGCTGCTTTCTGGCGCTAACTCTGGCGCGCGCGTTTCTGAGTAACAAACCCAGAGCTTCCAGACTTAGACTCTAGAGCAGCAGACTGAGGGGGCAGCTGACTTAAGCAATGAGCGTGGAAGCC
>SZWC01012537.1:13938-36210 GCA_023375785.1 Penium margaritaceum | reverse complement strand
GGGATGGGCGGGATGGGTGGGATGGGTGGGATGGATGGGATGGGTGGGATGTAGAGTTGCGACTTTTCATATCAATATCGAATACATCGTCAATATCAATATCGTAATGTCGATATCGATATTGATATCGATATCGTTCGATATCGATATCGATATCGATATTTGCCCTCTGAGGATGGGCCTCCCCCCTCCTTCAAAGGTCGATATTGATATTCTCCTCCAAAACCCTCCTTCTGTGCCGTTTTCAATATCGATATCGAGATATCGATACGATGTATCGATATTTCGATATCGATATCGATATCGATATTGACCCCCTGAGGGTCGATATCGATGTTAAAAAAAAAGATATCGATATCGAAAAATCGATATCAATATCGATATCGTCGATATCGATATCGATATCTCGATATCGCAACTCTAGTAGGGTGGTTCAATATTGATATTGATTTCAATATCGATATCGATATTGATTTTTTCAATATCGATATCGGCCCTTGGTCAGTCAATATCGATATCGATATCGATATCGAAATATCGATATTCCGGTCGATATTTCGATATTGAGATCGATATCGATATTGATATCGATATCTTCCCATACAAAAAACAATACTGAAATCCAATATTGACAGGGAGATCAATATCGATATCGATATCGAAAATTAGAGTGGGGGTATCGCGATATCGATATCGATATCGATATCGATATCGACAATATCGATATCGACATCGTTTTTTTTGGAATCGATATCGACCCCTGGGGGGTCAGTATCGATATCGATATCGATATCGAAATATCGATATTCTGGTCAATATTTCGATATTGAGATTGATATCGATATTGACATCGATATTTTCCCATACAAAAAAAAATATTGAAGTCCGATATTGTCAGGGAGATTAATATCGATATCGATATCAAAACTACTGAGGTCAATATCGATATCGATATCGACTCGATATCGATATCGATATCAATATCGATATTTCAATATCGATATTGACGATATTGGCAATATCGATATCAATATTGCACCACCCTAACTGGAAATTGGTGCGAAAAAAAGGGGAAGAATCAGGTTAAAACGACCCCATTCCTCGGCCATGGTGCAACAGAACGCTCTCTCTTGCAACTTCAACACATCAGAAAAGAAACGAATTGTTGAGATTGGCGATGTTGGAGCAGGCTCTCATCAAACTGTTGAGATTGGCAAATATTGAACACTGATGCATAACATTTGTTCCAAGCACTGAAAACGCGGGTGGAGCTGCTGGCCGTCCCGCGCACAAGGCATGGATGGGCATCCATGCCTTGTTTGAAGCAACATCATGCATGGCATGGACATACAATGCAATCCCTTATACGAACCAAAGGTGCGAAGCAGAAATGCGATCCCTCACACGCACCGAAGGCGTGTAGCCCTCAAACGGGTTCTTGCCGTCCCGCGAGTCCGCCAGCAGCTTGCGTGCATTGGCCACGTACGCTGACAGGCCGCCAGGGTAGCTGCTGTCGAGCAACGCCACCTGCCTCAACAGAAGGGTGCACGGGAACAGAAATGGGTTGACAGTGCCTTGCTTTCAGCACATTGCCCACGTACGCTGACAGACCGCCAGCGTAGCTACTGCTGTCAAGGCAAGGACGCCTGCTTCAGCAGAAGAGTTGACGGGTACACAGAAGACTCGTGCATTTTAATCACACTTTCCGCACACTGGCAACGTACCCCGCCAGGAAGCGGGGTAATATGCTGTCCAGTAGAGCTACCTCCTTGAAGAAGTAGACGGAGAGCGGGAGGGGGGGGGGATGAAATAAGGCAGGGAGGGAGAGCAAAGGGGGAGGTGGGTTGGGTAGAAGGATGGAGAGAGTGAAGAAGGGACGGAGGGAGGGAAAAGGGAAGGGGGAGAGGAAGGGCGGGAAGGAGGGAATGATAGAAGAAAGAGGCAGGGAGTGATGGAGGACTGGGGGGAGTGCGAGGGAGGGAGAGAGGCAGCGAAAGTGGGAGGAAGGGACGGAGGGAGAGAAGGGGAGGGGAAGAGAGATAGAAGGGTGGCACGATGATGAAAACATGTTCAGGGCCAGCTCAGGAGCCCTGAGAGAGGGCGCAGGGCATCGACCTGCACACTGGCACGCAAAGGTGGCCAGTTGCAGGTGCAATAGGCAGGTGGGCCAAAGAGCAAGAACTTAAAGAAATCTCACATTCGTCACACTTTCTTGATGTTCTTCACGTTCTTCATGTTCCTCATGTTCTTCGCGTTCTTCACCTTCTCCACGTTTGTCGCACGAAGTGACTTCGCCAAAGCCAGGGTCGCAACAAAGCAGACCACGACATGACATGACACAGCATGACACGACATGACACGACATGACACGACACGACACAGCACAACATGACACAATATGACATGACACGACATGACACGACACGACATGACATGACATGACACAACACAACATGACATGACACGACATCACACAACACGACATGACATGACATGATAGGACATGACACGACACGGCACGACATGACATGACACGACATGACACGACACGACACGACACGACATGACATGACATGATAGGACATGACACGACACGGCACGACATGACATGACACGACATGACACGACACGACACGACACGACATGACATGACATGACACGACATGACAGAACATGACACGACATGACATAGCGCGACATGACACGACACGACATGACATGACATAACGCACCTGGCGGAAGAAGCGGTGCTTGTCCGCATCCGCATCGTCCGCGTACCCCGCAGGAGGCCATGCGGCAAACAGATGGTGCTGCCCACACTCCACCAACATCTTGGACAGCCTCCCCTGCGTTGTGTTGCATTGCATGGCATGGCATTCCAGGCACAACCATGAATATGGTCCACGAACAGAAAACAGTGGCGGTAGATGCTTTCATTCATCTGTAGACATTCTCTTGTGTTGTGTTGTGTAGGAGACAGCACGCTGCCATGTGCTCTGTGTTCTGCAAGAGACAACATGCCAGAGATTCGGTGCTACACACACTCCACCAACAGCACCTAGGACAGCTTCCTCATCTTACTTTTACCCTGCAGGAGGCCATGCGACAAAGCGATGGATACGACGCCCACACTCCACCACCACCACCACCACCACCGTCGTCGTCGCCGCCGCCACCGCCAAGGGAAAAAAATTGCGGTGAGCGAAAAAATTTCGTTTTTTAAAACGGCCGTAAAATAAGGCCGTTGGATTGGAAAAAACGCCGCAATTTTGTTCCAGGGTTGAAAATTTTTAATTAAAAATTTTTAACTTTCCCTCACAAACTTCCATTTATATGGAGATTCAAGGGTCTGATGCCAGTTATCCTCACATAACTTGTATGTTGACACTCAGAAACCATATATTCCTTGCACCAAAACTGCCATATTGAACATAAAATAAAATTTTAAAATTTAAAATTTCAAAGAATAAAAAACGATATTTTGCGGCCGAAAAAATCGCCCAGCGTAAAATTCGCCCGTCTGTTTCAATAAAACGCCGCAATTTTGTTCCCTGGCCACCGCCAACACCACCACCACCACCATCACCGCCACCGCCACCGCCACCACCTCGCAGCACAACCCATCTCTACTCTGTGTTACACCCATGGTGACTCAGCCGAAGCGAGTTCCACTGATCCTAAGGATCCTGTCCTGCATGCACGCATTGGAAACCAGCAGCAAAGGAGGGTGACCTGTGGCTCAAGTGGTGGTCTGGACAGTGTTCTATCCCAGGAGATGTGCTGACAGCTCATTGCACACAAACGGCTTAGACTGAACAGACCGTATGGATCAGGCCATATGGTCCCCATTCGACTGCTTTGACCGACTGAATCGCTCGCCAATTGGACCGCAGTGTGATCCTAGTGGTGTGATCATTGCAAAGATTGTGATCATCACTCGCAGCGATTCCATCGGATTTCTCAGCCAGATTGCTAAGACTAACTGGATTGCTCAGACTAACTGAATTGCTCAGACTAACTGGAATGCTCAGACTAACTGGATTGCTCAGACTAACTGGATTGCTCAGACTAACTGGATTGCTCAGACTAACTGAATTGCTCAGACTAACTGGATTGCTCAGACTAACTGGATTGCTCAGACTAACTGGATTGCTCAGACTAACTGGATTGCTCAGACTAACAGGATTGCTCGGACAAACTGGATTGCTCAGACTAACTGGATTGCTCACACTAACTGGATTGCTCGGGACAGAACGCACGCCGTGTACGAGTTGCACACTTGGAACTCAAAAGTCGCAACGTGGGCTAAACCAATCGTTTTCTCATAAAAGTGTGCGGGCACACATGAGGGCGGCAGCATTGCTGTTGGCTGAGTAGCTTTCTAGCAGCCATGATGCTGGTCGTGCGGGGCATTTGTTTTTTTTTCTGTGCCATGTCGCTGTGCTGTGCCAGTCATGGCGGCTGCTTCTGAATGCGACGCCGCATGTGTGCGTGCACGCATGTACGTACGCACATCCACACACACGAACACGAAAAGAAGACGTGGTGCCTGTGCTCCCAGCTAAGCCCTGGACCAGCCCTGCCCACTCACACTCGGTCCACATGGCTTGGAATCACAAGGACCGTTTCTCCCTTTCGGCAAGAGAAACGGTGAGACAGCGATGAAACGATGCCCCAAGAGAAGCGGCGAGTGGAGTGGAAAGAAGGGTGAAGGCAAAACGGCAAGGGCTACAACAATGTCTTCCACACTGGCATCGCACCCCAGCGGTGCCCGTCAAAAGACATAGGCCTGGCCTGGCCTGGGACTTGACTGACCTTGGGCTAAGAATGTGTCAAGTGAAAGCCTCGGCCTCACATCCACGTGCTGACATCGGGCAGTGATATCCACATGCTACAATGACATCACCTTCAGCAAGCTAGGCACAGGTGAAAACAATGAAGGACATCGATCCACATCCAAATCCGATTTCTGAACGGTCTCAGATCTTTCTGCAGACTAGGCATGACGTCATGCAAATGCATGTCTGACGTCACCAGAATAAAGCGATGCAAAAGACGAGAACGACATTACAGCTCCTCCTCAGCCATCAACTCAGCTCCTCCTGTGAAAACATCGGGTCATCAAGCACTGCAGGCTTGACATCAGCAGTGTGCACTCATGACGTCACCGATAGAGGCTTCAAAACGAGACCAAGGCATGCACGTTCGAACCCACCTCCTCGTCGCTCAAAATTCCAAGATTGTCCCGAAGGCCCTGCACACCCTCCAGCACAGCTCTGGCCTCATCCTCCGCCAGTGAACCGGAAGAGACGAAGAGCGCGGCTGGCGGTGGCGATGAGCCCGCCATGGCAGTGTCGGCGTGGCTCCACTCGTCCGAATGCGCGAGCTGGACCGCCCACTGCCCACCTTCCCGGCGCTGATCCGAATTGCGCGCTGTTCGTCTGCTGTCGTGCTCCAAAACTTTTTCGGGAAATTCTCTATGGGCATAAATAATCCGCTGCCCATGGTTGCGGTCGATAGATCCGCGGTGTCCATAGTCGATTTCAAACAGCACGCGGTGTCCAAAGTCAAAATCGACAAGCATGCGGTGCCCATAGTCGAAAACGACAAGACAGCGGTGCCCATGTTTTTCATCGTGCGAGCGAAAAACGAAAAAAATGACAAATGTACCCACGCCCTCGAAGTCGAACTTTGCCGACTTCGAGGGCGAAGTGGGCGAAAAATGACACTGGCATCGCCGATGTCAGAAGTCACCCTGCCGCGACTTTTGGAGGTCGCAAGTGCGAACTCCAAAAGTCGCGACAGGGTGACTGTCGCGACTTTTGAGGTGCGCACTCCACAAGGGTGCGCCGCAACTCACAACCCCCCCCCCCCCAAAATGTACGACAAACCCCCTAGTTACACTAGGGGGTTTAGGTTTTACTTTTTTACTTGCCCGGGCATGTGCCGGGCCCCGCGGTAGCGGGGCCCGGCAGATTCCCTTTCTCCTCTCACACGTGCACCGCAACTCGCAAACCCCCCCTTATAACAAACAAACCCCTAGTTACACTCGGGGGTTTGGGTGATATTTCTTTCTTTGCCCGGGCATCTGCCGGGCCCTGCTTCCACGGGGCCCGGCAGATGCCCAGCGTGCGCCGCATCCTGCAAACCCCCCCCTAAAACCTATGACAAACCCCCTAGTTTGTCGTAGGTTTGGGAGGTTGGGCAAGGTCATCGCGAGCTCGTAGGGAGGTTTCGGCGCGAAACTGCGAGCTCGCGACGACCGGCGAAGCTCGATGTCAAAAAACATGTCAAAAGTGATATATACATGAAATATATATCAGCCGTGCCCGTTTTCGCTCGCGCGACGAAAAACATGGGCACCGCTGTCATCATTTTTCCGACTATGGGCCGCGCGTCTTTTCCGTTTTCGACTCTGGACACCGCGTGTAGGTCGATTTCGACATTGGGAACCGCGGATCTATCGACCGCGACGACGGGCACATAACAACTCCGTCCATTCTCTATATGCCGCGCACTCGGACAGAGGTAATTTCTTCCGCCCCAGGTATAAAATTTAGAAAACTAGGTGTTACATAGCAGACATAAGTGAGTCCCTAATATTTCCGGCTGGGCATTTCCTGTCATTACACAAAGAGCCCACCGCGCGAAGAGACCTCAATCTGCACTTTGACGGTTGAGGAAAGTTTGACCATCTGCCCTCGTCCTCCGGCGAACCTTCTTGCACTTTCTGACAACTCCAACCACTTTCGAGAATCATCGATAGACGCGTCACGACATTTAGGTCGACTTTTGGACGCATCGAGACATATCTAGATTTATAAATATGCATCTCGCATCTTCGACGTCGATCATCGAAGCCCCCCAATTCCTCGGCGGAGCTTCTCCAATCCGACCATTCAGGACGCGACTCCACACACGTCGCTCGAAGATCGACCCAACGACCCCGACTAAATCTCATTTGTAACTCGACACTTGTACCTATGTGTTCGAGAATTTCGACACTTGTCATCAAAGTACACTTACCGCTCACTATAAATTGCTCGTGTCCCAAATTCTCAATCGTGTTTCAACTCGCGATTTCTACCTGTTCACCATCTACGCTCCGTTCGGCATAACACTTGATATCGGACCGCAGCACTGCTGGAGAGGCATCCAACTACTTTACCCATCTGAAGGACTACCTCGCACAAACCGTTAGCGCATCTCGCACGTCAAGACATCGCAGACTTTGCAACTACGACATGAAGCGAGCGAGCGCACCCAACGACCAACAACGGGTCTTCGGCAACGACTTTGCAAGGATGGAGGAGCAGAACGAGCCGACGCACGTTCACACCCGACGACTCGACGACTTCCTCAACGATGGAGGAGCAGAATGTGCCTATGCACGCGAACCCTGAAGCAGTAGCGAACACTGTAGTGTCAAGCTATGTGGCAGCTAGATCAACTGCGACGGCTCCGACGACCAACCCGGTCGTGGATCCAACGGCGGTAAACCAGCCGCCCTTACCGGCAGCCTCGATGAAGACAGGTGACACTGGACCACGGGCGCGGATCAACGAAGAATTGGCAACCAGTATCTCCGTGCTCCAGGGGATCAACGACCACCTGCTCCAACAACTCAACGTCATGATGGAAGCTCTTCGCAACGTAAGTGCACAGGAGGCGGTGCTCGTTGAGAGAAATACCCAACTCTCGAGCGAACCCAAAATTCACCCGGCCCCTCCCGAACCGTTCGATCGTGCAAATTCCAAAGGACCAATGGTTTGGAATTGTCTGACGAGTCTAGAGGTATAATTCACCACTGCAGGGGTCAACGACGATAGAAAGAAGATTGACCTCGCGGCCACGCTTTTGCGTGGCATGGCACTAAGTTGGTGGTCTGATCTAAAGGCCACCCAACAGCAGCAGGCGACCGGCGGGACCTCATCAACGACCAACGACGCCCGTCTCATATCGTCGACCATAGATGTTCTACCCTTACAGCACATTGACTCACAATGGCAAGACGCGCTGACGCCACCAACAGACTGGTACAAGTTCTCGCGCGTAATGCTCGCACGATTTGGATGGCTGAACAAGAAGTCTGACGCTCGGTATAAGCTCCAGCGCTTCCTTCAACAGTCTCGCGTGGTAGAGTACACGCGAAGATTCCGCAAGATCATCACTGGTGCAAACATCACTCCCGACCAGCTCTGTTTTCACTACAACGGCCTCTAACGGGACATCCGGCGGGTGATTGTCATTTTTGGCATCCAAAACGACATACCGCGGATGATCGCAGTAGCACAAAGGACCGACAGCGTCGACTACAATGCACAGATCCAAGAACCCTACGGTTGGCGACCTCCCAACCACAATTTCTATGGGAACATAAAAAGCCATTCAATGAACTCCTCGACTCCAATGGAAGTAGACGCCATCGATCAGAGAGAGACGCGCACCTGCTCCAATTACGGAAAAGTCGAGCATATCGCTCGTAACTGTTGAAAAAAGTAGCAAGCCAAAAAGGAGGGGAATTCGCAAGAAAAAGAGTCCGGAAACGGCAAGGGACAGGAGTGAAAGGCGTGACTATTGTCCGTGACGAGCGATCTGCGCCGAACAATCATCCATTGGAACGGCATCCGGCACCGCAGAGAGCTTCTGAGATCGCAAAGGTCGACGAGGGGTACGAGGAGGACCAACCGAGGATACTCCTAAAAGTGAAACCCCAAGGTTGCAAAAGTTGCAGAATGGTACCAGCACTATTGGATGGAGGAGCTGCTCACAGCTTTGTAAGAAATGACATTGTTTGCAAACTTGGTTTGCAGACCAAATCAGGGGTGCTTAAAAGGAAAACCGTCGACGGGAGATTGCAAATACGGCGACTTTGAGAACCACTACGACTACAAGTGGGAGATCTATAGAATGTAATGGTCTGGAGGTCTTGTCTAATGAGTGACCACAAAATCATTCTCGAACAACCAAAAGGCGCACGTCCAATGTTAACTCGCAGTGCCCGGGTTGCGTACCTTTGCGGAGTTGGTTTCGGCGCCGGAGCACATCGATGTGGTAAGCTACAATGCGCGTCGAACCAGCTATGCAACACAACCACGGATGGAGCAGCCAGGACAAGCTATGCCCATGGAGGTGGATGCAATCCAAGCCGGGCAGCGAGGCGCGGGCGGACAGCAGGGACCGAGAGGCAAGTGCTGGGCTAGTCGTGAGGAGGATCATCATAAGCGAGACTGCCCCAAGCGCAAGGCACAACAGGGAAATGGGAAGCAGCAAAGAGGAGGGGACAGCCTACAGCTGCAAGTATTTTGTCCGCAAGGGATAGCACCAGCCTTGAAAGGCTTTTGCCGATTGAGGAGCTACCTCAAGTGTTGTTGCAAAATGAAGCGAAAACCCGGCAGTTCTCAGGGATCATCTTGGAGCTTGTTCTTGAGATTTTTTACGGGAGTTTCAAGGGTCGGAGGAAGCTACGCGGTCTGCTGGACGGCGACGTGAGCTTCTTCAACGACAGGTTGGCGATGAGATTGGAGCTTGCACAGCAGCCGGGGACGTTGGCCAAGGCGCGACAGGTGTCTGGAGTGGTAGAGTGCGGCAGGCCTCTCGTCAAGCACAAGGTGCACATGGGTAAGTTAGTGTGTGACGTGGAATTCCATGCTTGCCATATGGATGATTACGACTGCTTCATCGGGCAGGACTGGTTGTATGCCTGGAATCCAAAGGTGGATTGGAGGTACAACCAAGTGGTCGTGAAGGCGGGCGGGAAAATCACACTTTGCCGTTGTGGCGGGGTGAGGGGAAGGAGTCGGATGTGGCGGAAGCGGGGAAGCAGCTGTCCGTCATCAACTTACAGCAGTTGAAGGGCTACAAGCGCAAGGGTGGCCAGGTTTAGTTGGCATGGATGCGTCCCGAACAAGGAGCAGAGTAGCAGATTGCAACCGTTGAAGCAGCGGAGGGGCAGCCAGTGGAAGGCGGAGGAGCTCCAGAGTTACCTGCCGGTGTTGGGCAGGTGCTCAAAAAGTTCGGGGACGTTCTTCCAGAGGAGTTGCCAAAGGGGCTACCGCCGCGGCACGACATCGACCACAAGATCAAGGTGGTGCCAGGGTCGTGACCAACTGTGTGGTCTTACAACCGCATGAGCGGCGTGGAACTTGCGGAACTCAACAAAAAGTTGGGGGAGTTGGTGCATCAGGGCTTCATTGCTCCATCAGTTTCGGTGTCTCCATACCCGATGCCGGTGTTATATGTTAAGAAGAAGTTGGGAGAGTTGCAGATGTGCGTGGACTACTGGGCACCAAAAAACATCACGGTGAAGAACCGCTATCCGTTGCCATGGACTAAGGATTTGTTTGATGAGCTGCGAGGCGCGCACGTCTTCAACAAACTGGACCTGCGATCGTGTTATCACAAAATCTGCATTGCGGAGGAGGATGTGGAAAAAATCACGTTTTGGACGCGCTGTGGACACTTCGAGTATCTCGTGATGCCTTTTGGGCTAATGAATGCTCCGGCTACGTTCATGGCACTTATGAACCAGGTATTCCATCCCTACTTGGACCAGTTTGTGGTCGTCTTCCTTGATAACATCCTTGTCTACTCATGGACAATGGAAGAGCACCAAGAGCATCTGCGGATAATGATGGAAGTGCTAAGAAAGGAGCGACTGTTCGCCAAGCTGATCAAGTGTGAACTTGCCAAGAAGGAGGTGGAATTCCTTGGGCACATTATTAGAGGGAGGGGGATCCGCATGGACCCAAAAAAGGTACAAGCAGTGAGGGAGTGGCCAGAGCCGGCAAGCGTGCATGACATCATGTGTTTTTGGGTTTTACAAACTACTACCGGAGGTTTATACGGACCACATGGCTATGGGAGCACGCGTGAAAGACTAGCTCAAGAAGGGGCGCAAAAGGGAGCGGGGTGCAAAGGAGGGACAATTCTTTGGAGCAAAGAAGGCTGCCATGTGTGAAGCATCGGTGTTGGTACACCCAGACACGAGCAAGGAGTATGTGTTGGCGATGGACAGAAGCGACTATGCAATCGGCGAGGTGCTGATGCAGAACCAAGGGAAGGAGTTGCAACCCATTGCTTACTACTCCAAGAAGCAAAAAGGGGCTCAGTTAAACTACCCGATCCACAAGAAGACTATGCTCGAGGTTGTCCAGGCCTTCAAGCAATGAAGGTGCTATCTTGAGGCGTGGCGGTATGTGGTACACATGGACCACAACGCGCTCAAGTACCTCAAGTCGCAGCCGAACCTGAGTCATCGTCAAGCACAATGGATGGAGCTGCTGGAGGGCGGCTTTGACTACGAGATCTAATAAAAAGCAGGGAGGATCAACCCAGCAGATCCACTTTTGCTTCGCCCGGACTTGGGCGTGCATGCGATCACGGTACTGGTGGGATATCCAATTGTTCACAGCTTGTTTGATCATGGGTATGCAAAGGACCAGGAATACGGTAAAGGGGTGCGAGTGGGATGGCCAGTACCGGCGGCGTGAGAAGGGGATCAGGTTGTGGTACCACAAAATCCGTCGTTGCGACAAGCATTGTTAGAGGAGGTGCACCACTCGTACTACAGTGGTCATTTTGGCCACGACAAGACCTTCAAGATGCTTGCGCACCAATATTGGTGGGCGACGATGGGAGTAGATTTCAAGGAGTACTTGAGGAATTGTGACACATGCCAGAGAATCAAGTCACGGAGGGCACGGGTACCAGGAGAGCTACAGCCGCTACCGGTGCCGGATCGCCCATGGACAGACATCTCACTGGACTTTGTGGGGGTTTTCCACGGGGCGCAACAGGAAACACCATGGTTTTGGTGGTGGTGGACCGGTTCAGCACGGTGGCACACTTTATTCCATGTGTGAAGAGGGTCATGGTAGCAGAGACGGCTCAACTCCTCTCGTACCACGTCATCAACTTAACGGGGTGCCAAAATGCATGGTCTCGGACCGCGACCCGTGCCTCATCTCCCAGTTTTGAGAATCACCGCCTCAACCGGCGGCTCCCATAACATCACCCGTCCTCCGAGGGCGCACCGTCACGGTGCACTCCTAGTGCGCTCGGAGGACCGTGTTGACAACACCGCCCCTGTGGAAATCGGCTTTGGGGATCTAGCAGTTGTGCTCAGGCCCATAGCCGAGCCATTGCACCAGGTACTACCACCCATTACCGCGCGTAGTTACCCGAGAATCGTCTCCATCACGTACTCCTCTTCACCCTCCACCGAGATCGTTGGAGGAGGAGCTTGTCCCCGCATCGCTAACTGCACATCCGGCTATGTGTAGGCCTTGAGAAGAAAAACATGGAACACTGGATGAATCTCGTAGTGGTCCAGTAGCTCCAACTCGTAGCTCATCGCGGACCGCTTCTCCTTGACCGGAAAAGGGCCCACCCACCGAGGCTTGAGCTTGTCGTTGCCCACCCCTGCTAGCTGCAGGTTCTACGAGCTCAGCATCAGATTTTGTCCCACTGATAACTCCTCAGCTGTCCGGTGCTTGTCCACTTGCCGCTTCATCTGCAGCTACGCCTTGTGAAGTGCATCTCGTACGCCGTACCACACCTCCGTGAAGTCACTTGTAAACTGCTGTACAGCGGATAGGTCTGGTCCCATTGCCATGTCTGAGGGACATGTAGCCTGTATCCCATACACTAACTCAAAGGGAGACTTTCCCGTCGAGGCATGCATTGCTCAGTTGTAGGCAAACTCAGCCACCGGGACCTTGCATTCTCATCCCTCACCATCCGGCTCCGAGATTCCATGCAGCAGGTGCTCCATGGTCTGATTGGCGCGCTTAGTTTAGCTATCGGTTTGGGGATGGTAGGCTGATGAAATATCCACACGGGTGTCCAGCATCTTTAAGAGAAGAAGCTGGACACCCATGTGAAGAAGCTAGACATAGATGACGGACTAAGTGTGTGATCTTGTCTCATATAAAACATTGGACCCCCTTCTCTTATAGGGGGATCCACTAAGTGGGGCTAGTGTATGAGGACTAATCACTCTTTCTCCATACAGAAATACACTGATTATGTATTTAGTGCATGATTTTGTCTCATATGGGACCTTTTAGCCCCCACTTCTAAGGAGGGATCTAGTGCGTGGAGGTAGTGCATCAGGGCAGTACACTCGTTTTCCATATAAAAATACAAGTATCATGCACTCAATGTGTTGTTTTATCTTACATAGAACATTAGATCTCCACCCCTATGGAGAGGTCCTGTATGTCGAAGTAATGTATGAGGGAAGTGTGCTCATTCTCCTCATAGACATACACTGATCGGGCACTAAGTGCGTGATTTTTATCTCATATTGAACATTGGACTCCCACTCTTGTAGGGGGGTCCAGTGCGTGAGGCTAGTGTATGAGGACAATACGCTCATCCTCCATACAAAATACACTAATCACGCACTCAGTGTGTGATTTCTTGCTAAGTGGAATATTGGAACTACATTCCTGTGGAGAGGTACACTACATGGGACTAGTGTGTATCGGCAATGTCCACCCCTCCTTGATGTAAACATGCACAAATTACGTACTCAGTGTGTACAAACAGTATAACGGTTTAATTCAATTTCAGTGTGCTGGCTAAGTGCAAGCACACTAAAGGAGCGTACTAAAAATCCACTGTGTGAGTTGACTACCATTGGACATACATGGAGGCGCAAAATTTGTAGGTGTAAGCGTGGGCTTTGTATGTGCAGGCGTGGAATTTGTAGGCGCAGGCATGGTACTTTGTAGGCGCATGTACAGGCTTTGTAGGCGCAGACACGGTGCATTGAAGGCACATGCACGGGCTTTGTAGGTGGAGGCGTGAGAGTTTTCAACGCAGGCACGATGCTAGCAGGCATATGCATTATTGGCACAGGCCAGGGCTTTGTATGTGCATGCACGGTGCTTGCAAGCATAGGCGCGGGCTTTGTAGGTGCATGCACGGGCTTTTTAGGCTCATGCGTGGACTTTGTAGGCGCATGAGCGGGCTTTGTAGGCGCATGCACGGGCTTTGTAGGTGCAAGCGCGGGCTCTATATGTGCAGGCGTAGGCTCTGTATGCAAAGGCGCAGGCATAAAAGGCGAACGTATAGGCTTGAACGTGCATGCATGGGCTTTATAGGCGCAGGCGTGGGCTTTGAAGGCACAGTCGCAAGCTTTGCACGTGCACTCATGGGCTTTCTAGGCACAGGCGCGAGCTTTGCAGACGTAGGCACGGGGTTTCTAGACACATGAGCAAGCTTTATAGGCGCAAGTACAGGCTTTGTAGGCGCATGCGCAGGCTTTGTAGGCACAGGCGTGGGCTATATAGGCACAGGTGCGGGCTCTGTAGGTGCAAGCACGGGCTTTTTAGGCATGGGCTTTGTAGGCACAGGCGCGGGCTTTGAAGGCACAGGCACACAATTTACAAGCGCAAAGGCGCGAGCTTTGTACGCGCAGGCAAGGGCTTTGTAGACGCAAACACGAGCTTTGTAGGCATAGGTGTGGGATTCGTAGGCGCAGGCATGGGCTTTATATGCATAGGTGCGGGCTTTATAGACATAGGCACGGGCTTTACAGGTGCAGGCGCGGTGCTTGTAGGCACAGGCACGGGCTATTTTTGCACAGGCACGAGCTTTATAGACCCAGGCACATGCTTGTTACATGTAGGAGCGGGCTTTTAGGTGCATGTGCAAGCTTCTTAGGCGCCGGCACGGGCTTTGAAGGTGTAGAAGCAGGCTTTGTAGGCGAAAGTGTGTTCACGTATCAGTAGACGTGGGCGATGTAGGCACAGGCATGGACATTGTAGGCGCAGGCATAGGCTTTATAGGTGCAGGCATAGGCTTTGTAGGTGCAGGTATGAGCTCTGTAGGTGAAGACATGGGTTTCGTGGGTGCAGGCACGGGCATTGTAGATGCAGGCACGGGCTTTCCGGGTGTAGGCGTGGGCTTTGTAGGCACAGACACGGGCTGTGTAGGCGTAGGCGCGGGCTTTGTAGGCACTGGCGTGGGCTTTGAGGGTGCAAGCTAGTGCTTTGAGGTCCAAGCATGGGCTTCGTAGGTGAGGCACGATGCTTTGTAGGTGGAAGTGCAGGCTTTGTAAGCATAAACACGGGCTTTGTAGGCCCATGTGTGAGGTTTGTACGTGCAGGCACACACTAAAAATGCGCATGCATGATGATGTAGGCACAGGCGAGGACTTTGTATTCGCACGCGTACGCTTTGTAGGCATAGGCGTGGGCTTTGTAGGCATAGGCATGGGCTTTGTAGGTGCAGGCAAAGGCTTTGTAGGTACAGGCACATGCTTTCTAGGCGTAGGTACGGGCTTTGTAGGAATAGGAGCAGGCTCTGTATGCGCATGCACGAGCTTTGTTTGTGCAAGAACATGCTTTGTAGGTTCAGGCGCGGGCTCAATAAGTGCAAGTGCAATGTACGTGCAGGCGCTGGCCTTGTATGCACAGGAGTGGGCTTTGTTGGCACAGGCACAGGATTTGCAGGCGTGGGCGTGAGTGTTGTACGCGTAGGCACGTGCTTTTTAGGCACAAGCACGGGCTTTCTAGGTGCTGGCGCATGCTCTATAGGTGCAGGCGTGGGCTTTGTAGGCACTAGAGCGGGCTTTACATGCATAGGCACGGTGCTTCGTAGGCACGAGCGTGGACTTTGTAAGTGCATAAGTGGTGCTTTGTAGGCACAGGCATAGGCTTTGCAAATGCAGGAGTAGGCTTTGCAGGTACAAACGCGGGCTTCGTAGGCACAAAAGTGGGCTTTGTAGGCATGTGTGCATTACATTTAGGCACAGGCGTGGCCTTTCTAGGAGCAAGCGTCGGCTTTGTAGGTACAGGCGAGGGCTTCGTAGGAGCAGGAACGAACTTTTTTGGCGTAGGCACGGGCTTTGTAGGTGCATGGGGGGGCTTTGAAGGCACACACGCGGGCTTTGTATATACAGGTGCAGGTTTTGTAGGCACAGGAACTGGCATTTTACGGGCAGGTACAGGCTTCATAGGCGTAGGAGTGGGCTTTATCGACACAGGCGCGCATTGTAGGCGCAGGTACAGGCCTTGTAGGCACAGGAGCGGGCTTTCTAGGCTCAGGCGCGGGCTCAGTAGGCATAGGCGTGAGCTTCGTAGGCGCAAGCACGGGCTTTGTAGGTAAGGGCACGAGCATTTTTGCGCTGGTGTGGGCTTTGTAGGTGTAGGTGCATGCTCTGTAGGAGCAAGCGTGTGCTTTCTAGGTGCAAGCATGGGCTTTGTCGGCGCAGGCACGAGCTTTCTAGGTGCAGACATAGGCTTTGCAGGCACATTTGCAGGCCTTGTAGGCGCAAGTGCGGGCTTTGTAGGCACTGGCACGATGCTTTGTAGGCAAAGATGTGGGCTTTGGAAGTGCAAGCACGTACTTTGTAGGCGTAGTTATGGGATATGTAGGTGCAATTGTGCACTTTGTAGGCACAAGCGTGGGCTTTTTAGGTGCAGATGTGGGCTTGGTAGGCATAGGCACGTGCTTTGAAGGCGCAGGCGCGGTGCTTTGTAGGCGTAGGCACATGCTTTTTAGGCGCTCACGCGGTTCTTTGAAGGCATAGATGCGGGCATTGCAGGTGCAGGCACGGGCTTTGTATCCGTAAGTACGGGCTTTGTAGACATGGGCGCGTACTTTGTAGGCGCACACGCGGTGCTTGTAGGTGTAGGCGCAAGGTTTTTTTGTATAGGCACGAGCTTTATAGGCGTAGGCACAGGCTTTGTACGCGCAGGCGCGGGCAGTGTTGGTGCATGCATGCTTTATAGGTGTAGGTACAGGCTTTATAGGCATAATAGTGGGCTTTGTAGGCACAAGTACGCTCATTGTATTTGTAGGCGCAATCGGTGTAGGTGGAAGTGCAGGTGTTGTATGTGCAAGTACAATCTTTATAGGTATAGGCATGGGCTTTGTAGGTGCAGGCGCGGGCTTTGTAGGTGAATGCATGGGTTTCATAGGCGTAGGCACGCACGTTGTAGATGTAGGCACGGGCTTTGTGGGTATAGACGTGGGCTTTGTAGCCATAGGCGCGGGCTGTGTAGGCGCAGGCGCGGCTTTGTAGAAGCTGGCGCGTGCTTTGAGGGTGCCTGGTGCTATTAGGCGTAGGCACGGGCTTCGTAGGTGAGGCGCGATGCTTTGTAGGCTCAGGCGCGGGCTTTGTAGGCGTAGCCATAGGCTTTGTAGGCACAGGTGCGGGTTTTGTAGGTGCAGGCACGGGCGTTGCATGTGCTTGCGTGATACATGTAAGCACAGGCGGTGGCTTTGTATTTGCACAAGTAGGCTTTGTAGGCACATGCGTGGGCTTTATAGGCGCAGGTGTGGGCTTTGTTGGTGTAGGCACAAGCTTTGCAGGTGCAAGCACAGGCTTTGTAGGTGCCGGCACAAGCTTTGTAGGTACAGGCGCGAGCTTTGTAGGCATGGGAGTGGGCTCTGTATGTGCAGGCACGGGCTCTGTTGGTGCATGTGCGGGCTTTGTAGGTGCAGGCGCGGGCCCGATAAGCGCCAGCGCAATGTACGCGCAAGCGCTCGCTTTGTATGCACAGGAGTGGGCTTTGTAGGCATAGGCAGAGGCTTTACAGGCGTGGATGCAGGCACTACAGGCATAAGCACCTGCTTTGTAGGTACAAGCACGGGCTTTGTAGGCATAGGCAGAGGCTTTACAGGCGTGGATGCAGGCACTACAGGCATAAGCACCTGCTTTGTAGGTACAAGCACGGGCTTTGTAGGCGCTGTCGCGTGCTTTGTAGGTGTAGGTGTAGGTTCTATAGCTACAAGAACGGGCTTTGAAGGCACATGCATGGGCATTGTAGGTATAAACGCGGGCTTTGTAGGTATAGGTATGGGCTTTGTAGGTGGAGGCACGGGCATTGTAGGCGCAAGCGCAGGCATCAGAGGCACAAGCGCGGGTGTGGGCTTTGTAGTTGCAGGCGTAGGCTTCGTAGGCGCGAGCATGGGCTTGTAGGTGCAAGTGCACGTGCATGCGTGGGCATTGTAGGTATAAACGCGGGCTTTGTAGGTATAGGTATGGGCTTTGTAGGTGGAGGCACGGGCATTGTAGGCGCAAGCGCAGGCATCAGAGGCACAAGCGCGGGTGTGGGCTTTGTAGTTGCAGGCGTAGGCTTCGTAGGCACGAGCATGGGCTTGTAGGTGCAAGTGCACGTGCATGCGTGGGCATTGTAGGTACAAGCACGGACTCTGTAAATGGAGGCACGGGCTTTCTAGGCATAGATGTGGGCTTTGTAGGCACAAAAGAGAGATTTATAAGCACAGGCACGTTGCTTTACAGGCATAGGCAAGGACTTTGTAAGTGAAGGTACGGTGCTCTGTAAGCGTAGGTACAGTCTTTATAGGCGCAAGTGTAGGCTTTGTAGGCATAGACATGGGCTTCGTCGGCACAAGAGTGGGCTTTGTAGGTACAGGCGCATTGCATGTAGGTACAGGCGTGGTCTTTGTAGGAGCAGGCGTCGGCTTTGTATGTGCATGTGCGGGCTTTGTAGAAGCAGCCACAAGCTTTGTAGGCGCAGGCACGGGCTTTGTAGGTGCATGGGCGGGCTTTGTGGGCACAGGCACGGGCTCTGAATGTGCAGTCACGGGTTTTGTATGCACATGTGACGGCCTTGTAGTCGTAGGTACGGGCTTTTTAGGCTTAGCCACTAGCTTTTTATGCACAGGCATAGGCTTTGTAGGCATAGGAGTGGGCATTGTCGGCATAGGTGCATGCTTTGTGGATGTAGGCACATGCTTTGTAAGTGCACGCGCAGGCTTTGTAGGCACAGATGTGGGCTTTGTAGGTGCAGGCGTGGGCTTCGTAGGCATAGAAGCGGGCTTTATAGGCACAAGCACAGGCTTTGTAGGCGTAGGAACGTCTTCGTATGCGCAAGTGCAGGCTTGGTAGGCGCAGGTGCAATCCTTGTAGGCACAGGCATGGGCTTTGTAGGCAAAGGCGTGGACTTTGTAGGCGCACACCCGGGCTTTGTAGGCACAAGAGCAAGCTTTGTACATGGAGACACGGGCTTTATAGGCACAGGCGCAGGCTTAGTAGGCACACGCGTGGGCTTTGTAGGCTTTGGCACCTGCTTTGTAGGTATAGGCATGGGCTTTGTAGGCATTGGTGCGTGCTTTATATGTACAGGTGCGGGTTTTGTAGCCACAGGGGCGGGCTTTGTAAGTAGAGGCGTGGAATTTGTAGGCAAAGATGCACGCATTGTAAGTGCATGCGCGGGCATTGTAGGCTTAGGCGCGGGCATCATAGGTGTAGGCATGGGCTTCGTAGGCACAGGTGCAGGCTTTGTAGGCACAGGCACGGGCTTGTAGGCGTAGGCGCGGGATTTGTAGGCGCAAGCACGGTCATTATAGGTGTAGGCACAGGAATGGGCTCTCTAGGCACAGGTGCGGGCTTTGTAGCTACAGGCATGGCCTTTATAGGTACAATCATAGGAATTTAGGTAGAGGTGCGAGCTTTGTAGGTGCAAGTGTGGGGTTTGAAGGCATAGGCATGGGGTTTTTAGGCGCACGCGTGGCCTTTGTAGGCACAAGCACGAGCTTTTTAGGCGTAGGAGCAAGCTTTCCAGGAGAACGTGGGGGCTTGTAAGTATAGGCGTAGGTCTTGTAGGCGTAAAAGCGGGCTTTTGTAGGCGCAAGCGCAAACATCGTCGGACAGGCGCAGGCATTGTAGGCGAAGGCACATAGTTTGTAGTCAAAAGCGTGGGATTTGTAGGAGCAAGCACAGGCTTTATAGCAGAGGCACGGGCTTTGTGCGCACACGTGCGTGCTTCGTAGGTACAGGTTCGGTACTGGTAGGTGCAGGCACAGGCTCTGTAGGCATAGGTACGAGCTTTGTATATGCAGGCACGGGCTCTATAGGTGTAGACACAAGCTTTCTATGTGCAAGCGCAGAATTTGTAGGCGCATGTGCGGGCTTTGTAGGCGCAAGCGTAGACTCTGTATGTACAGGTGTGGGCTCTGTATGCGCAGGTGCGGGCTTTGTAGGTGCACTCACAGGCTTTGTTTGTGCAGGCGCGGGCTTTGTAGGCGCAAGCGTAGACTCTGTATGTACAGGTGTGGGCTCTGTATGCGCAGGTGCGGGCTTTGTAGGTGCACTCACAGGCTTTGTTTGTGCAGGCGCGGGCTTTACATGCGCTTTTCTAGGTGCAGGGTTGACTTTCTAGGCACAAGCACGTGCTTTGTAGGCATAAGTGTGGGCTTTGTCCGCGCAGGTGCGGGCTTTTTACGTGTAGGCGTGGGCTTATAGGCACAGGCACAGGCTTTCTATGTGGAGGCGCGGGCTTCGTAGGTCCAGGGATGGACTTTGTACGCACAAGAACGGGCTTTGTAGGCATAGGTGCGTTCATTGTAAGCACATGCACTATCTTAGTAGGTTCAGGCACGGGCTGTGTAGCGCACACGTGGGCTTTGTAGGCATAGGTGCACGCTTTATAGGCGCAAGAGTGGGCTTTGTAGGCCCAGGCGTGGGCTTTGTAGGCACAGGCGCGGGCTTTGTAGGTATAGGTGCGATGCTTTCTAGGCGCAGATGCGGGCTTTATAGGCACAGGCGCGGGCTTCCCAGGCACATGCGTGGAATATGTAGGTACCGACATGGGCTTTGTTGGCATAGGTGCGGGCTATTTAGGCACAGACACAGAGTTTTTAGGCACAGGCATGGATTTCTTAGGCGTAGATACGGGCTTGGTAGGCACACATATGGGCTTTAAAGGCATAGGCGCGGTGCTTTGTAGGTGCAGGCGTGGGCTTTTTAGGCGCGGACATGGTGCTTTGTAGGTACAGGTGCGGACTTCGTAGGTATAGGCGCAGTGCTTTGTAGGTGCAGGCATGGGCTTTGTAGGCGCAAGAGCGCTGCTTAGTCCAAACATTAATATTGTTTTTGGTTTATTTATACATAAAAACTCTTAAAATCGTTTTTTGGGTTTCTTTAGGAAATCTATGTAGCATTTGCTGAAACTATGTAGAAAATACCTGGTGGTACTAACTGGCGTCTAATTCCCCGATCGCCCATACTTTCGGCCGGCCATATCTGAGACGCCCCCATTCTGAGAAAAATGGCTACGTCGTCCCTATTCGAAAAACGTCTGGCTAGGTCGCCCCCATTTTTTTTATAAGTTTTCCAAATTTCCCCCATTCTGAAAATTATGGCTACGTCGCCTCCACTTTGGGGGCGATATAGAAGTGGGGGCAAGACGTCGATAAAAATTTCATCCGCACTGGGCGTGCTAGCTATGATTTCCCGGAATACCACAAGTGGGGGCGAAATTTATATAATTTTCCAGAATTGGGGCGACCTATGTATTTTTGTCAGAATGGGGGCGACTCAGACGTGGCAGAGTGAGAATGGGGGCGACTGAGATAGTCGCCCATTAGCTGGAAACAGAAGGTTTGTAACTCAGAAAAGGGTGTAGTAGTCAGGTTCGACCTGTCCTGGTTCTCCGCTGTCCTCAGCAGGGTTGACAGTTCGCTCCACCCAAAGTGGCTGTCGGTGAGGTGAAGGTGTTTTCGTGGCTGACGTTCACCGTCCGATGGTGGAAGCGACTTCGCCGAAGGATTCCTACAGCTGACACCACTCCCTTGTACTCGAAGAGGGAGGGTGAGGGAAGGTACGTGTTTCTATCTCGGTTTTTGGCAGTCACTGACCGCAGGAGAGCCGGCTTTTGGCTGAATTCGCCTCTCGTGCGGTGGCAACGGTAACGATTAGCGTTTCGTGAAGATGGACGCGAGAGATTCCGAAGCTCCGTTCAAATCTTGATTTTTGGGGATGCAAAATGCTACAAAATCTCACACAGGCGCTTCCCACTCCTACTGCGTTCGCGTGAAGCTGAAGCCGGCGGCATCCACTGGCGCCCCACGCTATGCTGCGGCGCGGGATGAGCATCGCCCTCCCTCCTTGCAGAAAATGAAAAAAAAAAACGAAAACCGATGCACCACGTCTCGTCGTCTACCCGGGGGATCTTCGCAGAAGCATACGACTGCAAGGAATGTCAGCCATGATTCATGCTCCATGGACCACCAATTTCGCAGATTCGGCCGCCACGGCGTTCGCCTCCTCGCCTGCTCCCATCCGACCCATCCCAGCCACGCTCTTGGCAGGTACCGCGGCCGAAATGGGCGGCGGCGGCAGTGCCGATGCCGTCTTTGGCACATGTCGTTACCGTACCCAATTCGCCTGCGGCGTTACTGGTGCTGCGCTGAAGAGTTTTGTCGCTGACAGCTACCGACTCCTGAAGCTTGGAGACGTCGATCCATTGACGAGTCACCTCCAGCAGATGGAGGTGCAGATGGGTTGTA
>SZWC01012536.1:43643-83643 GCA_023375785.1 Penium margaritaceum | reverse complement strand
ATATAGAGATAGATATAGATATAGATATAGAGATAGATATAGATATAGATATAGAGATAGATATAGATATAGATATAGAGATAGATATAGATATAGATATAGAGATAGATATAGATATAGATATAGAGATAGATATAGATATAGATATAGAGATAGATATAGATATAGATATAGAGATAGATATAGATATAGATATAGAGATAGATATAGATATAGATATAGAGATAGATATAGATATAGATATAGAGATAGATATAGATATAGATATAGAGATAGATATAGATATAGATATAGAGATAGATATAGATATAGATATAGAGATAGATATAGATATAGATATAGAGATAGATATAGATATAGATATAGAGATAGATATAGATATAGATATAGAGATAGATATAGATATAGATATAGAGATAGATATAGATATAGATATAGAGATAGATATAGATATAGATATAGAGATAGATATAGATATAGATATAGAGATAGATATAGATATAGATATAGAGATAGATATAGATATAGATATAGAGATAGATATAGATATAGATATAGAGATAGATATAGATATAGATATAGAGATAGATATAGATATAGATATAGAGATAGATATAGATATAGATATAGAGATAGATATAGATATAGATATAGAGATAGATATAGATATAGATATAGAGATAGATATAGATATAGATATAGAGATAGATATAGATATAGATATAGAGATAGATATAGATATAGATATAGAGATAGATATAGATATAGATATAGAGATAGATATAGATATAGATATAGAGATAGATATAGATATAGATATAGAGATAGATATAGATATAGATATAGAGATAGATATAGATATAGATATAGAGATAGATATAGATATAGATATAGAGATAGATATAGATATAGATATAGAGATAGATATAGATATAGATATAGAGATAGATATAGATATAGATATAGAGATAGATATAGATATAGATATAGAGATAGATATAGATATAGATATAGAGATAGATATAGATATAGATATAGAGATAGATATAGATATAGATATAGAGATAGATATAGATATAGATATAGAGATAGATATAGATATAGATATAGAGATAGATATAGATATAGATATAGAGATAGATATAGATATAGATATAGAGATAGATATAGATATAGATATAGAGATAGATATAGATATAGATATAGAGATAGATATAGATATAGATATAGAGATAGATATAGATATAGATATAGAGATAGATATAGATATAGATATAGAGATAGATATAGATATAGATATAGAGATAGATATAGATATAGATATAGAGATAGATATAGATATAGATATAGAGATAGATATAGATATAGATATAGAGATAGATATAGATATAGATATAGAGATAGATATAGATATAGATATAGAGATAGATATAGATATAGATATAGAGATAGATATAGATATAGATATAGAGATAGATATAGATATAGATATAGAGATAGATATAGATATAGATATAGAGATAGATATAGATATAGATATAGAGATAGATATAGATATAGATATAGAGATAGATATAGATATAGATATAGAGATAGATATAGATATAGATATAGAGATAGATATAGATATAGATATAGAGATAGATATAGATATAGATATAGAGATAGATATAGATATAGATATAGAGATAGATATAGATATAGATATAGAGATAGATATAGATATAGATATAGAGATAGATATAGATATAGATATAGAGATAGATATAGATATAGATATAGAGATAGATATAGATATAGATATAGAGATAGATATAGATATAGATATAGAGATAGATATAGATATAGATATAGAGATAGATATAGATATAGATATAGAGATAGATATAGATATAGATATAGAGATAGATATAGATATAGATATAGAGATAGATATAGATATAGATATAGAGATAGATATAGATATAGATATAGAGATAGATATAGATATAGATATAGAGATAGATATAGATATAGATATAGAGATAGATATAGATATAGATATAGAGATAGATATAGATATAGATATAGAGATAGATATAGATATAGATATAGAGATAGATATAGATATAGATATAGAGATAGATATAGATATAGATATAGAGATAGATATAGATATAGATATAGAGATAGATATAGATATAGATATAGAGATAGATATAGATATAGATATAGAGATAGATATAGATATAGATATAGAGATAGATATAGATATAGATATAGAGATAGATATAGATATAGATATAGAGATAGATATAGATATAGATATAGAGATAGATATAGATATAGATATAGAGATAGATATAGATATAGATATAGAGATAGATATAGATATAGATATAGATATAGATATAGATATAGATATAGATATAGATATAGATATAGATATAGATATAGATATAGATATAGATATAGATATAGATATAGATATAGATATAGATATAGTGATAAAGTTATAGATATAGGTATAGATATAGATATAGATATAGGTATGGACTTAGATGTAGATATACATTTGGATATGTCTATAGAAAATTATTTTGAAATTGTTTCTTACTTTTTCTTTTCTCACTTTTTGATTTCATCATCTTGATTTTAACCTCTCTGCAATTTTCTTTATTCTATTAAATTTTCAACTTGTTTCATGAATTAATTCCTTATTTTGTATTTTCATAAATAGAGTAAACTTTATAAGAACCCTGATTGATGGTTATATTAAATATAACACGTTGTTAGGCATGGAATATTTACAAGTATTGTAGGTATCTTTTGTAATTATCTTAGATACCTTGTTAAGAAAAAACAATGCACATAATAGATGTATAAAGTCAAAGATTTTATGTGCCTTTTTTTCTTATTCAGATGTATGTTTTTTCTTGTTTTTTAATATGGTTATATCGTATTTAGATCTTTTTTTTGCTAGTTTTCTTTTGTCTAGTTGTTTTGTGAAAGTTTATTTTTGACTTCAGTTGTAAGGGACACTGGCTCGGTTCATTCAGTAGCTTTCTAATCGTCGATCAGCAGTGCATAGTTCTTTTCTTTTTTTTGTATAGGGTAGTTTTTGCGGTGAGGACTCTATTGCAAACAATGAGGTTTGCAAGCTCAACTCTCCTTGTTTTTTAATCTATTACTCGCCGGGTTTGCGGAGTTGGATTTCACTAGCAAATGCTCCTATCCACGTCTGTGAGGACTTGGTCATGAGCCCCTTACAACAGGTGACGCGGCTTAAGTCGCCAAAGTTAGAAGACGCATTTCTACACTTGGTCGCGGTACCCTGAAGCGGATTACGACTTCGGTGCATCTGCCAAGCTCCGTTGACATAATCTTTGAACACTCTGGCTAACGACCACCGTAAATGTACGTCTCCTTAATCTTGATGATTTTCGGGTATGGCCCTCATCTTGGCAACGTTCCTACGTTCAATTCTGATGGTCCAGAAAACCATCAAAATTGAATGTAGGCTCCCAAACTATAACAAGAGGCAGGTATTGCAAGCAAAGTGTGCATAGTGTTACATAGTAACCTGGCTTAAGTTTTTGTATTAGTATCCCTTAAGAGGCTAAACAATCGTTCAAAATTTGGACCCCGTAATGGAATGCTTGCCATGAGAATTCACATCGTCAGTGGAATCCAAGACTGGTTGTAAATCGTCTACCAAACTATCACCCGCATTCGTTCAAACTTTCTTTTTTCTGGTATCACCATGTGTTCTCTTAAACATTGTGTATGGTTTCGGCAAACTCTTCCTAAAATGCTTCAAGATATGCTAGATTTGTTCTACCATGTGTGGATGTAAAGGATAAAAAACACAACCAAAAAGTGAACAAATGCGCTTGACAATATAGTATTATGTGCAACAATTCACCAACATATTGAAGAAGAACCTCAAAAGGCATTCATTCTCACCTTTTTTATGGATATGGTTTCTTTTCTAATGGTGCATTCATTTAAATGAGGTTCAATTGTTCTTGTATTGTGAACATGCTAGTTTCACACGTCTACTATGAACTTCACAAAAGAAGTGATCTTTGACAGATTTGGATGAATTTTGAACGTTTACTCGTGTTATGAAAAATGCTCTGACATAATTGTAGCCATTGCTTTACTTTGTTTATCTCCTTTTATGAAGTTGGTTTAACTTCTTTTCTTTGATTTGCATTTTGGCGAGCTGGAAGCTGGGTTCAAGAGTCTGGAGAGTTTACAATGATGACCAATTCTTTGAAACAAGACAAGGAGAGGCCAAGGAGGAGCGACCTAGAGAAAAAAAAACTACGATGATTTTCTGCTCGCCAATGGACTGGAGGGGTTGGACCCAACCCAACGTACAGTCCTTATCCTTTTTTCCTGGCGTCGGACTAGTCATTCTGTACTATACGGGGTTTGAACGGAAATCTAGGTAGATGTCCATGATTTTTTTGTAATGGGCCAACCTTATTCATGAGTCCGTGTACGTGGATTGGCATGCAGTTGTACAAATTCTTGTACTCTGGTTGGTGGACATGTCAGAAAAATGACCGATCCACCAATCAAGATGTTTTTCAGCATCTTTTGGCACACGACGCAATTGTAAAAGGGTTACTATGGCATCAAATGAGGCCTGTATCCAACCCAGGTCTACTCAAATGGGATCCCGGAGTGGGAACCCTCTCATTATTTAAAAACATCTCAAAGCACCTCCAATCATCCACAAACTTGCCGTAGGCAAATCAAAACCTCTCCACCTTTTGTCGCTGAGAGCGTTACGACACTCTCACTAGGGGTGGTTTTAGTGGGTGCGACCCCCACATACCCCCTCGAGGCACCTTCCCTAGCGTGGTATCCCCCACGTTGAACAAAAGGTTTCCAGTAAAGTTCCTGCCAAAAGGTAAAGGTGTAGGCTTACACCTATTTCTCATTCAACGCAAGCACAGTCGCCATCGATGCATGATTTTCAACAGATGAAGTTTCGCCAAGAGTTGCGATTGTTGTGAAAAGTTCATGACCACGCGTTTCACGAGTTGCGGGGCACGGCACCACCTTAAGCAGCTGCTTATACCATTCAAACTATCTTTCGGCCAAATCGGCGTGTGAGCCCTAGTATACAACCAAAACTGAAACGAAAACCCGAATTACCGGATCCATCCACCCCAGAACCTTCATTCGGGCAACAAGCAATGCCAGAGCCCTGTGAAGCCTCACGCTTCAAGATAACCAGTTCATGAGCCGGTCCCTGGCTCCTTGCTATTAGAAGAAGTGAGCGGTTAATTGCATCCTATGTAGTCCCTGTGCAGCAATTAGGTTATGTGATTCTACAGCAAAAACCAAACAAATATTGTGTTTTAAAATCAAACAAAATTTCATTTCAAAGCATTCATGATCGTCAAAGGCTTTTTCACCAATACTTGGCTTTCGTTCTCTTTGGTCAAAGGCTTGTGTCCACCCTCGACGCAGCTAGGTCGCCATTCCGACAAGTAAGTTCCCGTTCAAAGGGCCTTGTCGTTGCAACGATATGTCGACAGGGCTCCGCGGTTTGTGAGATCGATCTTCTCGGCCCTTTGGTTGATGAAAGAGCAAAACATGTGTCCAAAACGTGCTGCTAATTGAACACAAGCCCAGGGGTTGAACTGCCCTTGTCTTCCACATGCGGACATCTAAACCTAGTATTTGCCGAATCTGCCAAACTTCAATTAATGTTGTATATATCTCGCCGAGACTCAGTTTTGTCCTTCTTTCTAAGCCAGAATGTGTATAAATCAGGGCAGAAGTCACATAGACGCACTTATTGGAAAAAAATAAGTGATGTACCATTGTCGTGCACAAAAGAACGCGCGTCAAAATGCCACAAATAATAATGCATATGACAACATCACACAGAAATAACCAACGCCATATGTGAAAGAATGCATATGCCAAACTTACAAAGGAAATACCCAAGGAACGAAGAAACGATAAAAAAAAATTCATGTTCCCGCCACATACCATATAGCATAATTGCACAACATAATTTTTATCATTCACTATTTATCAGCAAGATGCACCATTGCATTCTTTTCCATGGCGGATTTGAAACACATGTTATGATCCACCGTGAAAAGGGGGGTGGGCCTGTCGTTGATTTTGTTCCGGAAGCTAGGCAAGTGGTGACTTTTTTCATGGATGGTGGGCGGTGTCGAGAACACATGGGATATGCCCCCTGCTTTGTTTGACTTGTTTCATTCCTCGCATATAGCTACAAGATTGATCTGAATTATAATCCCCTCTTTGGAGATGTATCCATGTTTATTATGATTGTGTGCAGGTTTCCCCATGAGCAACTCGCTCATGGGGGTGACGGGTTGTGGCCCTTAAGGCGCACCTCTACTTAGGTTACTCTCACCTCATTTGTTGTTTCTCACGAGCTGTTGCAAAGCTACGCATGTAGACTATGCTACCCTCTCTAACACTTGTGTTGTATTGTGACAACACTTGTGTGGGTGGCTGTGTTTGTTCACTTGTGTGAGTTCACAATTGCACCTGGTGATTGTGAGTGTTACTCAAGTCCACAGAAAAGCATAAGTATTGAACCGTCCATTTTCACATGGTCTCAGAGCAAGGTTTAGAGACTACCTTTAGTAAAGTGGTAAGTCGTCAACCTCGTATTAAGTACAGAAGAGGAGGGCTGCTTTTAATTTTCCCCATTTTTTCTGTTTTTCCTCGGTTTTAGGGCGATTCTCTGTGGTTGAATGATAGAAGAGGTCAAGGAAAACTCATTGCACCAAACAGTGCTCAAACGTTTAGTAAAGAGCCCAGGGCGAAGGTTTTGAGTTTCAAGAGTTTAAGGTTTATGGCTATAATCGTGGGTGGGCGATGTAGCGCCGCTTGCCGTTCGTTTTATGTCTCGTTTTGTTGGGAGTAAAGAGCAATCGATAAATACATTTATTTGCAATTTCCCAGGGTTGATTACATGATGATTTGAGTCTGCTGAGCTACTCCATCGCCCTCCATGGCACCGGTTTCTTGTTGTGCGACTAAGTGTTGATCCCTCTCCCATTCGAGCTGTTTGGCGCAGACACACGATAGCAAAGTTTCCAAGAAACGACCGCTAGCCTGTCGGATGGGGAGGGAGAGAGAGCAAGCAAGCATGCAAGCAAGCAAAAGAGTGAGGGAGCGAGCAAGCCAGGACAGGTGACGGGAAAAAGAATGGAAGACTAGCCAAACGGTCTTCAGAAAGCAGGTGCGTGATAAGAAGAGCGAGAGAGAGAGAGAGAGAGAGAGAGAGAGAGAGAGAGAGAGAGAGAGAGAGAGAGAGAGAGAGAGAGAGAGAGAGAGAGAGAGAGAGAGAGAGAGAGAGCGAGCTAGTGAGCGAGACAACAAGGATAGGCGAAGGAAAAAGAAATAAAAGAGGGGTAGCGAAACGGTACCTGGAGAGCGGGTGTGCGATAGAAAGAGACTGAGAGAGATTGTGCGAGCAAGCTGGCAAGCAATACATCCATGAAGGAAAAAAAAAGGAAGTGAAACTGCAAAGTTAGGGTGTGGCACCCACCAGCGCAACCATAGGACCCCCCTGAAAGGGACATTTTTTTTCAAGGAGAAAAAGTTGTTCTCAGATCCATGTCAACTAGAAAAAGGACCAGTTACCCATCCGGCACCCATTACACCATGAAAAAAAAGGAGTTGATCCCTACACGACACAAAACGAAAAGAAAAGAGAAAGGGGAAGAGTATGGGGCCACATAGTCAGATCGCTTTGAAAGCATTTCCATGGCAGGTCGTATGTCTTGTTTTGGTTCTCGGTCATGTTTCACCTTCTCCTTGTGAATTCGTTCCTCAACACTCAGCTAAGACGGGACTTGTCCACATTCGTAGATGCACCAATGTAGGACACACTATTGTGACAGTGGAAAGAGAATCAAGTGGACTTCGCTGGATTCTCAACACGGGCACAAAGCATCTTATGTGTTCGGATAGGAAATTTTTTCGAAACGATGCACTCTCCGACATTCCTCTCAGTGGTTAGAATTGGCTCAAGTAAATCACTGCCGATTGAAGGAGTACAAACTTCATGGGCCAAGGTCAGCAAGGCGAGGTATGTTTGACCGAGGCCTTCAACGTCCCAAGACCGAGACTACACTTGTTGTCTGGGCCAAGGTTAGAATCAGAAGTGGGCTTTACGATCATACAGAGAAAGTATTGGTGCAACATTCGACGAGGTAGGACGGAGATTCTACGAGGGCCAATTTCAGGAGACCTGTGTTGCGTTCCAGTACGATCAGTTACTGCCCACCCACAAGCATATACCTACCTTTTAGTTGGTCTCCATTCCACCACATTGGAGATTTTACACTAGCGCTTGGCACACATGGGACTGTTCTTCTTCAAGGAGCTCACTCAAGCACGCCTGGCTGATGGTCTTGATCTCAAGATGATCCAAAAAGCAGCAGAGGAATCATCCATGTTTCGCTTGCACCAACAGAAAAATGATGCAACAACCATTTCCTAACCATGAGCACAGATCCATAGTTTCATTACAATTGGTTCACATCGACCTTTGGACCCCACGTCATCAATATCCAACGATTGCGAGAGAATGTGCACGATATGTCCTCAGCCTAATTGACGATTACACACGAATGACGTGGTGCAACCTGGTGAAGGAAACGGGACATAACACAGCCGCCAATGGCAATTAGTTACCTTGTGCACAACAGGGAGTGTGGACATCCAGTATGCATTCTTCATAGTGACAGAGGGGGAGAGTTCACTAGCCAGGAAATTGAGGAATTATTTTACCAGTCAGGGCATTCAGTATCAGATGTCAGCTCCTCGGACCCCACAGCAAAATGGGGTTGTAGAATGTTGGCATCGCACTTTGAATGAAGTGGTCCGCACAATCATGCTCGCAACAGACGTCCCTCCCAGTCTTTGGGGCAAGGCAGTGAAGTATGTAGTCTGGGTACAAAACCGCATTCCCCACGGCCACCTACAACTCACAATAACTCCATGGCAGTTGTGGCATAAGGAGAGAGCCGACTTAACACCCGCACGGGTATGGGGTATTATTGTATATTATTGACGATCTCCAGACAATCAGTCTGGGGAAATTGATGGTCGTGGATGGTGGGATATTTTCATGGGACCAAGCACACATGGGGTTCTATGAGACCTGGTTTGCACTTCAATTCTATCAAGCAAGGCATCAGGGTGCCTTTCAACATTTGCATCCCGTGCAACAGTCTTACTCACCTTCTCCTTCCTCTCATCAGTCGAGTACCCGAAATCCAACCACGATTCTAGTCTATCCTCTTCGAATCTCTCTGTCTCCACAACAACAGCGACAGTGGCCAGTGTTGACTCGGGGTCCCAAGGTGACCCCAGCACAGCGGCCGCAAAACCCCGGTCCATAGCGTTGTCGCATTGCTGTGCGAGCATTCTATGTTTGACGTCGAAGTGTGCAAGCACTGGCCACTGACCATGAGTGACACCCACCTCGGCCAGGTTGACCGAGGTGGGTGTCATGCTGGGTAGACGTGGACCGTCAGATACCCCCATACCTCGTACATAGACCTCATGGGGGGAGGGAGGACAAGACAGATTCACAGGTGCATGAACTGCCCAATTAAGTTGCACAACAACCAAACGGACGAATCAGAGGTGTGCAAAAATGTCATATTCCAGTTGCTGTTTGAAACGTCAAATTTGAACCATGGAAATGCTCCTTCTAAATTTAACTACTGTACAACATTTACAAATGTTTTCAGTTTCTTAGTTTTCCATTCGTGACGTCTCACATAACCAACATATGCTGCTTTACACTTCCGATTGCATATTCGTCTACTCCTCTGTGAAACCTATGTACGTTGATTAAACAAGGGTTTGTCAACTTTGTCTTAACGATAAAATCCACCGACGCTCCGTCGATCAACAATGGACTAATATGGATGGCCATGCAACGGATGGATGGCCATCCGTTGGATGGCCATCAGTATCGGTCCGCGCTGGTGCAATCGGCCGACAGGCCAAGCTGGAGGCTGGGAGGCTGAGCAGGATGACGCAAAGCCATGCCTTTGGCAGAAACGAGAGGCACTACCAACACACCTGTTCGGAACTACGAGGGTTTCGATCCAAGTAACAAATCAACGATTTCTTAGTCGTCGGTTTGACTGCAGCTAGGGCTGGAGGCACCATGCCTCCCAAAATGGGGCCAAGTTGAACATCTTTTGGCATGGGGTCGTTTTCCATGCCAGCCTCTGTCTCACCCTACTCTGCTTTTTGCCTTACCCGCCTCGACTTCACGCCCTGCACTGTCGGCCAGCTCCATGGCGACGCCCTGACTCTTGCCTTGTCCATACACAGTTGACCTGTGCCTACACCCGCCAAGAAGTCGGGTTTTTTCTGCGGCTCTTATGGCTTGATAGGGAGCGGGATCTGTGATCGCATCCGCGGTCATTTTGGTCTTCCAAATGGCAACATCCACACTTGTCCTTACCCCCTGCCACTTGCAAGGGACGCCATGGGCCTTGAGCGCAATCCTCGTTCCCAGGCAAATTGGAACCCGGCCTCTGCCCGCCTGTACCATGGGCTTGGAGACTCGTGGGGCACCAACGCAAAGCCCGTCTCTTGGACAAGGCTCTTTGAAGAACGGTAGAGGGCTCAGTCGTTGCAAGCGGCTGGGCTTCGCGCAGGTCTTGACCCTGATCCCTATGGCATGCCTCTCTCATCTGAAAAGCCTAGCTCTGTCGATTTCCCATAGCAATTGCAGGAGTAGTAGCAGCAGTAACATCATATGCAGCAGTAATGTGAAGAGGTGTTACAGAGGGCGGAAAACCTCAGGCAACTTCAGCAGCAGCAGATCCAGCAGCAGTGTCCTGATACGCATGTCAAGCTTGTTGACATCAATAGAATGGGCGGCATGGTGTAGACGTCCATACGGCCACATTATGATGCCGCAGCTAACAACAACTGCCAGATGTCAATTGTGAAGTTGGTGGCTTGTGCTGCGCTGCCAATCAGCTTCTGCCCTGAAGGGACGCTGAACGAGGTGGTGCGGAGAGCACGCCTTACGAACTCTTCCTTCCGCCCGCCTGGCCAGTCAACAGTGGTGGGGGACATACTGCCGCGACTGGACGCAAAACTGGAGGTAGAGGACGCTTCACTGAAGAAGGGGTGGGTGATCTATGGTGCCACAATCGCAGTGGAAGAGTGGGCCGACCAGCAGCAGCGCCCCATTTACAACGCAATGCCTGTCAATGCAAAGGGCGCCTGTCACGTCCTCTCCCGCGATGCAAGTGGCCACGTTTGCAATGCATCTCACATAGCAGCGATGCTTGAGGAGGCAATAGCGGCTGTGGGTGAGCGCAACATCATCTCCGTCGTGTGTGACAACACGGCCGTGAACAAGCGTGCCTTCGAAGACATCAAGGACAAGTATCCGGGGGTGCTGTGGAAGGGCTTCTGCGCACATAACGTGGACCTCGTCCTCAAAGACATCGGCAAGGAGGAATGGGGTGCCTCGATTATGTCACACACTGAGAAGGTTGTGAACTTCTTCCGCAACAACGACGTCCCGCGCACATGGTTGGAGCAGTCCTCTGGCGGCCATGTGCTTCTTGCTCACTGCGACACCCACTTTGCGTCTTCCCACAGCATGCTGCAGCGCCTCATTGACATGCGTCCATTCCTCTTGAAGCTGGTTAATCATGACTGGTGGAAGTCTATGGACAACCAGCGGGATGGTGGGTACAAGCAGCGGAAGAAAGTTGTGCGTGGGTTGGTGTGCCGTCGTGTGTTCTGGCTACAGGTCCGCCAACTCCGTGACCTCATGAACCCTCTCGTGAAGGTCCTATGCATTGCTAACAAGCAAGGTGGTGCAGCCGGCGAGATTTATGAGGGGCTGCTTGACTGCCAGGCTGAGCTGCGCGCCGTGGAAAAATCACGCGGACGCAAAGCTGCAAAGGTATCGGCTGGACATGTGAAGTTTGCTATGCAGCGGCTGAAGCAACAATGGATTGATGACATGAGCTACCCGAATTATGCTGCTGCCCGCGGTGTGCACCCCATGCATTTCGGCAATGATCTCGGTGGGGATGTTGAGATGGTGCATGCTTGGACACAGACCGTGGAGGTGCTGGTGCCAAAGAAGAACCGTGACAAGCTACACACCGAGCAGGAAGCATTCCAGCTTGGTCGTGTCATTGAGAGCGTCATTCCGCTAACAACAAAGCGGCTGGGCAACAGGGCTCACACCGGCGTGGCAAAGGTGCTGACAGGAGCCTTGGCACCGTATGAGTGGGCGTCCCTCCACTTGGCCCACCTGCCGACTTCACGCGAGTTTGCAATCAAGGTTTTTTCGCAGCCATGCGCGTCCTCCGACTGCGAGCGCGTATTCTCCACCCACCAACTCATCTACACCGCTCGATGCAACCGCCTCAGCGTGAGCACGTTGGAGATGCTCGTGTGGTGTAACGTGCGACTACGTCGTCAGTACAAAGCACGGCATGGCTGGTGTGCTCCAGCCAACTTCCTTGTGCCCAACGAGTAAGAGAGTGAGGAGGACGGAGAGATGGTAGCGGATGAGGAGGCTGGTGAAGTTGATGGAGAGGGGGGGGCAGATGGAGACAGCACCGGCAAGGAGATGGAGGAGGAGGAGGAGGTCTTTGTTGAGGGGGAGGAGGAGGAGGGGAGGGAGGAGGAGAGGGAGGGGAGAAAATCAGCATGCAGGAGGCAGCATGAGAGGACCCTCCCTCCTATGCGAGAGAGATCTGCACACGGTCGGATGTGGATTCCTTTTTGCAAGAGACTCGATGTACACGGAGGAATGGAGTGGTGACTGGAGAGGGGACAGGAGAGGGGGCTGCAGAAGGGACTGGTGATGGTACTGGAGAGGGGAATGGAGAGGGGGGTGGAGAGGGGACTAACACAGAGGCTGGAGAGGGGAGTGGAGAGGATGAAGGGGCTAGAGGGGCGGATGGAGACTAGGATGGAGAGGAAGAGGATGGAGGAGGGGGTTTTGCTAGAGAGGAAACTGATGGGGAAGATGGAGCTGTTGAGGAGGAGGAGGCTGGAGCAGAGGAAGAGGAGGAGATTGGTGGAGGAGAGGCAGCTGAAGTGGGTGGTGCCCAGCCATCTTCATCAAAGGCTGTGAGGGTGGCTAAGGCAGCCATGGCAACAAAGGCAGCAAAGGCTGCCAAGCTAGCGATGGCAGCCAAGGCTGCCAAGGCAGCCATTGTAGCAAAGGCTGCAATGGCAGCAAAAAGCAGGGGGGCCATGTGGCAGACAGGGAAGAGGGGATGGAGAAGCTGGTGGTAGCAAGGGCCCAAAGGGCGTGGGTGCTCGAGTGGTAGGTATTGCAGGCAAGAAGCTTGGGAAGCATCCGGTTCTTTAGGTAGTCATTGTCTCATTGCTTGACCTGCAAATCCATGTCATGCTTGCTTTCTTGATTTCAAAAATGTGACCCAATTACACACTACAATGCTTGTTTGTTGACCTTGTCCATTTGCATGTCCATTTGAAGCCTAATATTCGCTGTTCGTACTAGCTCTAAAGTATGGCCCTGAGGATAGTTAGCCTTTTCACGACTGCACGTCTTCAATGCTCATCTTCAATGCCTGGAATTCATTGGTATTACAAGCACAAGTGTTGGATGGTAGTTAATGAATGTTTGATCAGATTGTCATGTTTGCACAGGAGGCGATGATAAGTCTGTTCTCGTACCCAAGGTGAGATGGTAGTATGGTATAACATGGGCAAAGTTTATGTGGCAGTAAATGAAAAACCCCAAAGTTAACATAATTATATTGTAAGAGGCCCTTCCAAAACTGCTCCAGGGCCCCCTTCGCCGAGGTGACTCCGAGGTACCGGGTGGCCAATGTGGCCACCCATCATCCCGATGTACCGGGGTGCACCCCGATGTACCGGGGTTCGGGGTGGCCAGGTCAACACTGGCAGCAGCAGCAGCAACGACAGCAACAATAGCAGCAACGACAGCAACAAAAGCAGCCACATCAGCAGCTACAGCACCATCAACAGCAATAGCAATACTTGCAGTAGCAAAATGACCCTATGACAGGCATGGATTAATCACGTGCCATGCCACAAGATAGGAGTGACACCATTCCAACTGAAACAACATCTCCTCCTCCACGTACATCTCTTCAGACAGCTCCATCTCCATCGACATATCTTCTACTGCCGCAGGCAAGGGCAGCCAATGACCCGGGTTCAGCTGGTCCCTTCATGCGTATGATGTTAGAGCAAGAGCAACGAGCAGCTGAGTCCTCAGGTCATTCTAGGGCATTAATTGATGAGCCACAATATCAACGAGGGGGGAGGTTGAGAGATGTCTAGCGGAAGTCATACAAAGGCATGTGCAATATAGTCATTAGGCAAGCACTACATTCCATCGAACCACCTCTCGGAGTTTATGTCACATGGCAACAAAGCAGTGAAGGCTCTTTGATCCACTTAGGCCATTCAGTGAAGCCATTCATTCCATCCACATTTAGAGAGGCTGTCACATGTGCAGAGGTGCATTTTTGGAAAAAGATGATTGAAGCCGAGCTAAATGAGATGTACTCTTCTGATGCATGGGAGAAGGTACCACTACCACTTGGCAGAAGGATAGTGGGGACAAAGTGGGTTTTTACGGTCAACTTTTATGACGATGGTACTATTGAAAGATACAAGACGCGACTCAAAACCAAGGGGTGTTCACAGATTCCAGGAACTGACTTTGGGGATACTTTTGTACAAGTGGGAAAGTACTCTAGTGGTCGAGGATTGTTCAATCTGGCAGCACAGTGCAACTGGGAGATTCAACACATGGATGCGAAGAATACCTTTCTTCATGGCAAGCTTCATGAAGAAATGTATATGGTCCAGGGGGTTGATGATGACAGCGGTAGAGTTTGTCAACTGAAGCGTGCACTTTATGGCGTGAACTACCAACATCGTGGAGAACTAGTCTCCACAATGTTGGAACGAGGAGTTTGAAACTGGGTTGACATATGGAGGATTCAAGAGAAGTACATCAGACAATTCACTATTCTTGAGAGGGACAGGCTCAAACCTTGTGGCATTCCTTGTCTACATTGACGACATTCTCATTTTCTCTCCATCGATCATTGAGTCAAACAGCACCAAAGAGCTCTTGTGTAGGCAGTACAAGATGAAGGACATGGGGGAAGTTGGTACATTGTTGGGAATGGAGGTGAAGAGGAACCGGCAAGAAGGATGGATCGAGGTTGCACAGCACAGGTTTGTGAAGGGGCTAGCAACAAAGTATGCAGTAGTATTGGAGGATGTACAACCAATCGTCACTCCAATGACCCGTGAAGGAATGCGCACCATCGCCGATGCCACAGAGGACACAGTTGGAGGCCCGGTGGATCTACGCTTGTATCAGTCAATTATGGGCAATTTACTATGCGAGTCCACCACCATCAGACCCGATATTGTCTATGTTGTGAGCCTTCTCTCATAGTATAACGGTGCCCCACGTCAGCTCCATTTTGATGCCTTGGTTTGGGTGCTCACGTACATCGTGGATACTGCCAATGTGGGATTGAGACTCACTCGTTGTCCAGATGGGCCACACGTGGTGGGTTTTGGCAACAGTAATTGTGCAGCATATACAAAGGGATCTCACTGGAGAGGTGGATACATGTTCAGGATTGGAGGGGGAGTAGTACACTAGAGGAGTGCCAAATAGGAATGCATCACCACCAGCTCAACTGAAGAAGAATATTTTGTCTAGAGTGACGTAGAAAAGGAGGCCACCTGGTGGCACATTCTTTTGCATGAGCTTGGCATTCACATCTTGCAGGTACCTCTCATGTGCGCCAATCAAAGTGCCACGAAGATCACAAAGAACCCTATACACCATCGGCGTACAAAGCACATTCATGTGGTGCATCACTACGTGCATGAGGCACTACGCATTGGGAGCATCTCTGTTCACGACGTCTGCTCCCAAGAACAACAAGCAGAATTTTTTACCAAGGCACTTGCAGCACCCCTCTTCTATTCTCAAACACAGGCTGCAGGCTTGAGATGGCATGGACCATAAACAGCAGGGTGCAAGGGGGAGTGCTGGGAACAGATGGGATATGCCCCCTCCTTTTTTTTACTTGTTTCATTCCTTGCATATTGATGCAACCTTGATCTGATTTAGAATCCCCTTTTGGGGATTGATCAATGTTTACTGTGATTGTGTGTAGGTTTCCCCACGAGCAACTCGCTCATGGGTGTGACGGGGTGTGGCCCTTAAGGCGCACCTCTGCTTAGTTGACTCTGACCTCATTTGTTGTTTCTCCTCTGCTGTTGCAAAGCTAGGCATGCAGACTATCCTTGCCTCTCTAGCACTTGTGTTGTATTGTGATAGCATCTGTGTGGGTGGCTGTATGTCTGTGACTGTGTGAGTTCACATATGCATCTCATGACTGTGACTGTCACTCAAGTCCACGGAAGAGCATAAAAATCGAACAGTCCATTTTCACAGGATGATGCTTGCTCTTCTTTCGGGCGAATCATTGCTTTTCTTCCAAACAACGGGCGGATGAGAGTCACACTTTGTGTTTTATGGGTACATGGGTTACTTCACCATGTACATTATCAACCATATCCATGGTAGGCATGCCTCGCCAGAAAGCTGGTCTTGGCCATCAGGTCATGTCATTGCCTGAAGGCGTGTGCTTGGTCAATTTTCAAGTATGTACACATCACGATGAGTTGGACTCAAGGAACTCTACTGACCAGGTTTGTTCACTCAAAGCGCTTGGCTGGATCTTTAAATTTATTAAGATTATGTGGTCCGTGTGGATACATTGTGATTGAGATGCAGTTAAAACCTTGATTTGTTTTGGTTTTTTTTTGTCTGTTTGGTTTTATGCGTGTATGAATCCAAACAATGTTCCCCCTTGCACTGACAACCTTTGCTCTTGTTTGCACGCTTAGCATGATGTATACGTCTTACTGCTCTCCACCACCACTTCCTACAGTGGCAACAATCACATCACTTTATCTCCTAATAGCCAAGAAAAGGCTAATAGTTGGATCTGTCCGTGATAAGGCCAACAATGGGGCATGAACAAATCACAAAGAGATGAATGCTGTGGATCTATGCCTCATATAATCCACCTTTTTAGCATTCCATGTGAGGTCAACCAGAGGCCCTATCAAGCTTTCCTACTCATTCCAATTTCATAACATTAAGTTTAAAACCCTGGAATTACTTCAGCAGAAAAACTAGCAATCACGAAACTGCAACCATAACCAGTTTGGTGGATCCACCATGATTTGATTCTCACACATTGTGTGAATCAAAATCTGTATCAACGGGAACCAAAATTTCACTTTTGACGTTTTCTAAATTCCATATCCTATTAGCAATTTGAGAACATTCTGTAGGTTTCCATCACGGTCCTTTAAGATGCACCTACACAAAACGAGACTAACAAGGTATATGCGGACAACCTAACCAAGAATTTGGTTATGATGTTGTTCGCTGCTACCATGAAAGACAAAATCGCATAATCAAGAACTCAAACTGCTTGTACAATTTATAGAGATCTCCTTCTAACGCCCTCGTCTCATACGTGGATGTAGTGAAAACTCCTTAGTACATTGGGTTTTCTACGATTCGGGCTCCATGCAAATGGAAACGAAGTTCATCACCAAAAGGAAGAGGGTAGCACCTGCTCATATCCATGTGGTTGAGTGTTTGATACATGGCAATAATCTGCATCTCATGAATTAGGACGTTAATACACCGGTGTCCATCATTTCGGTTGATAGATCCGTGGTGTCCATACTAAAAAACGAACCGACGGCGGTGTCCGTAGTCGAAGATGATTTGTCAGCGGTGTCCATAGTCGAAAACTTCATGACAGCGATGCCCGTGTTTTTCATGGTGCAAGTGGAAAATTGTATCCACTATTCGCTCAAATTATTCGTTCGTCATGGATTTGCATGTCGTAAACAAACCTCGCATGTTGACATGCAGTCTTGAAAACTTGTGCTTTGTTTTGCCGTTTACCGTCTTGCGACGTGTAGTTCGTTGAAGCTTTAGCCATGCATGTTGACCGATATTGGCGCGCTGTAACCAAAGTGTACAAATCACACAGAAGAGTGCTATTGTCAATAAATGCTCGCTGAATGGACGCGGCCAGCGGTAATGATGTATTGTCCATGGTGGAATTTTCTGACGCCGTAAGCACCATGAACGAATACCGACGGCATGTGCCGACGTCCACTCAGGTTCACGCGAACAGGTTCAATTATTGAATCATTATTTTGTACCGGTTTGTACCACAAACATGTATTATTGGGTTGGTTTAAAGGTGCATATGCATCAGTTTTCTGCGATAAGTTGACACCTACCGTCGAACTTTGACTAACACTTTGGATCAACATGGACAACGACGTCCGTCCAAATGGCCCAGCACATCATGCATGGGGTACTCCCGTAGCGGACCCTGTGGCAGCTCATCTGGCATGGGTCGTATTGAAGGAGCAGTGGGACCAGTATGTAGCACGCAACCGAGAGTTGGTTTATGTAGAACCATCATGGGCCTTACCTCTTGTAATGCCGGGACACATGGATTGGAACTTGGAAGTGCCCATGCCGAGTTGTAGGCCGCCCAATTGTCCCGAGCCATGGGATCTATGGACATGGACCGAGCTACCAAGTTCGTATTGGGCATTCGAGTATTATTTCAGAGACAAGTATGGGCATTTAAGTATTGGACGAAGTAGTAATACACCCATGGTTTTTCTAGATAAAGCTGCGGTGTCCATAGTTGAAAACGAACTGATGGCGGTGTCCATAGTCGGAAGCGAACCGACGGCGGTGCCCATAGCCGGAAAAGAAAAGACAGCGGTGCCCATAGTCAAAACCGACATGATGGCTCTACCCCCGGTTATTGGTTTTCATGGGCACGCTTGACATATGTTTCATAGTTTTAACATGTTTGAGGTTCATTTAAACATCGACTACGGCACGATTTTGTACTGTATCGTCAACAGACTTATGCGTAATATGAAAAGCAATTGACCTGGTTAGACAGGGCTCCCACGCCTTCTTTTGGGTGGTTTTCCATGTGACATCGCAAGGATTCCGCTCGTACATACGTACTACCCACCGTATGCCCAATTACGTCATCCCATTCTGTACATCGACGGTTTGTCGAAGGTTAAAGAATTACAAACATGTTCTTGTGGAACGCATCCCAGTCGTTGTGCGGATTCCTTCTTGATTTTGACAACCTGTCGTGTTGCATGTTCCGTCGGTTTCTAGCGTCGCAAGTTACCGCGCATCATGGACGTGTACCATGCGCTTCCCTCGGCTGCTGTCAAACCTAAGCTTGGATAACATTTTTTCCGATCCCAGGGTTGCGCGTCGTGGGGGTTTTCGGATTTTTGGCCATTGATTTGCAGATCTTCATCCATGATGTTGCACGTCCTCACGAAGGCCTCATGCAACGCGCATGGGAGAAGAATGTGGGCACAAAAGTTATTTAGAGCCATGTTTTTTGCACGAGATGCCCATGTTGTCCCCCGACGGCGGGGAACGTGCCCCTCAGACGGGGTGGACCTGTCAGGTCTTCGTGGTTCCCACCCGACGAAGGCAACGTTGACGTGACAGGTGAGCCTTGCTTGACGCAAGAGGATCCTCCTCACAAGGTCGACGATGCAACACGCACAACATCGGATGGTGTCCCACGCCGTGAAACTGAGGATCCATTACAGATTTCGCGTGTAGGTGTCGTGTGCACTCGACCAAGGGCCTGCCCATCGGGTCTGATGATGAGGCTCGGGCGGCCGAAGCCATGGCAAAGACTGCATCACCCAACATCGCCAAGTCGACACCAAGCCTGCAACCAAAATAAAAGCGGAAGGCTGAGGTGGAATTCCAGGGCGGCTCATCCTTTGAGAATATGGCAGCATGCAAGGCTGCCGTGGAAGAGTATGCGGTGCTCAACTACATGTCCCTTAGGTGGCTGAAGAGCGACCCCACGCATTTTGTGGTGCGGTGCAAGCATTATGTGAAGAAGAAGTGCCCGCGGATCGTTCGTGCGGCGTATAGTAAGAAGTCTTGTGCCTTCCACATCACGTCCTTCACCGATGGCCACCTCTGTGACCAAGGCGTTGCACGGGGTAACCCAGTGCGTACCACGCGGTGGATGGTCTGGCACATAGAAAGCACCCTCTCGAAGGACCCGTCGGCATCAGCAAAGGCGTTTCAAGCTGTCGAAACCAAGGTCGGCAACACCAAGGTTCCCTACACCACGTTGTACCGCGCAAAAAAGGCCTGCCTGGAGAAGATGTATGGCAAGAAGTCCGATTCACAGAGCATGTTCCCGGGCTATGTGGATGAGGTATGTGAGACTTTTCTCGTATTAAGGCATTTCATTTTTTTCAACCGCTTCTGACTTTTTTAGTACTTTCAGTCTAATTGTCACCTCCATGCTATTGCATGCAGCTGTTAAAGGTCAACCCGCTGGCCATCGCAAAGGCTGAGAAGGACCGGAAGAATGGCGCGTTTGACTGGGTTTTTGTCGCACCCGGCGCCTGCCGCAGGGGTTTCGAGTACACGTGGCGAGTGATCACAATGGATGGTGCCCACCTGAAGAACGGGCACAAGCAGGTGCTGTTGATCATGTACTTTTTCGATGCAAACGACAACGCCATGCCCGCGGCATACGCTCTTGTGTCCGCCGAGGACGAGCGCAACTGGACCTGGTTCTACAAGCTGGTGGCAGCAGCCTATCCGTCTGACGCACTGGTTGCAACGATGGTCATCTCAGACCGTGAGAAAGGATTGGCAAACGCAGTCAAGGCCAGGCTACCAAGGGCGACCCACACCTACTGCACATGGCACCTTATGCGCAACGTGCAATCCCGCTGCCAAGGCCAGTCGGGCTCTATGTTTTGGAACCTTCCCCAAGTGACAACACATGCGGATTGGGATGCCTGCCTCGCTGGGGTGAAACATGCAACTTCACGGGCTGTGGAGTACTTGCTGGGGGGTAATGGCGAGCCCGGGATCCCCAAGGAGCGCTGGAGCCGGCTTCACTGCCATGTGCCTTGCAGCGGGCACACCACAAGTAACGCCATGGAGCCCCTCAATGGCAAGTTTGTGGAGCTGAGGAAGATGTACCCGTACTTCTGTTTCATAAACCTGCACGTGTTTTTGCAACAGCTGTGGCACATGCGTCGCAAGATGGCACACAACGGCTCGGACAGCATCGAGCTCGCACTGTACCTCAAAGTCAAGAACAACTACGACCGCAGCCATGAATACAGTTTGGACTTGGACGGGGATGAGGCTGGACACTGGACGAGCGGCACTGCAGTGCGCCTGAACGGCACCCCGTGGGACATGAACATCACCACCAAGGAGTGCTCATGCGGCCGCTGGCGTGAGTACGGCGTGGCCTGCCCGCACGCGTGCAGTCTCCTGCTGGAGAATACACTGAATCCCGTGGCCTACGTGGACTTTGGGTACCTCACCCTGAGCTAAAAGAGGACGTACAACACACCATTCCCATTGCCAAAGGTGAGATTGGTGAAGCTGGCGGACCCGAAGTGGAAGCAGCCTGGTGCACGTCGAGGGCGAGGGCTTCCTGCAACGGTGAGGCTAGACCAGTACGCCAAGGTGAAGAAGAGGCGCATTGTGCACGTTGTGGGAAGTAGGGCCATGTCCGGCGGGCATGCCCAAACATGGAGGCCCCGACACCAAAGCAGATGGCTGCCATACGCGACGCAGAGCTAGAACCAGAGGGACACATGAGAGCGTCCTGCAAGTCAAATGTGGATGCCATGGGATACTCCGGGGATGAGGTAGAGGATGGCCCCCCTACTGAAGAGGAGGGCGAGTCGGATGAGGAGGCAGAGGAGGACGAGGAGGAGGGGGAGGAGGAGGGGCAAGAGGAGCCATGGGGGTCATGGGCATGAGGGGAAGGAAATGGAGGACGAGGAGGGGGGGCAGGAGGAAGTCGAGAAGGAGGACGATGAGGTGGAGGAGGGGGGGCAGGAGGTGGTTGACCCCGTTTCACTCTCTAGCAACGATGAANGCAGATGGCCGCCATACGCGATGCAGAGCTGGACCCAGAGCGACACATGAGAGCGTCCTACAAGTCAAATGTGGATGCCATGGGGTACTCTGGGGACGAGGCAGAGGATGGCCCCCCTGCTGAAGAGGAGGGCGAGTCAGACGAGGAGGCAGAGGAGGACGAGGAGGAGGGGGAGGAGGAGGGGCAAGAGGAGCCATGGGGGTCATGGGCATGAGGGGAAGGAAATGGAGGACGAGGAGGGGGGGCAGGAGGAAGTCGAGAAGGAGGACGATGAGGTGGAGGAGGGGGGGCAGGAGGTGGTTGACCCCGTTTCACTCTCTAGCAACGATGAACGAGATGCCCACGATGATTCAGAGGATCGTGAAGAGATGTGGATGGCCTTCCATGCCAAGGTGGACATCATCAACCGTTCATTCGGCATGTAGTAAGTTTATTCGAGCATTTGTTTTTTCAAAGTGTTTTCCATTGCAAATTATTCCTGCATTGTCAAACGTAGTCATGTGTTCTTCCTCCAACTTACTCCATTCCGTGTGTGTGCCTTGCAGAGCCTACAGAAGAACATTCCAGACGAGGGAGGTGCAGAACAGATGACAAGTGGTCCCGGATCACACTCCTGCAATGGACCAGTTTTCCATAGGGGATTAGATTGGGATGGTACACTGAAGATGTGTTGGATGTGTTGGAGTTGCACTGCTCTGAGACTGTGAGATTGTGTTTATCTCAAGAAATTCCAGTGAATGAAGTTCAATTTCCAATGTAGTGAAAATCCATGAGAAGCTGAAACTATGCATGTGTATATATAGACTTCATTTGCGTTCATTTCATTCCCTTTCAATGAATCATGTCTTCAGCTGGAGCACTTGCAAAAGGTGCCTCTAACATGTCTACATGGGACCAAATTGACTTTGCGGTCATGTTCCTTAGTGGAGTCGGTGCAACATTGGTGTGTCAGACAGTGTATTCCTACTCGTGGCAGCCAAAAAATACAAGATATTTAGGCTTGTGCCATTGCTCAGTGACATACAACAACGCATGTCTAATGGATGGCCTTGGAACTGAAGCAGATTCAGGGGACAGGCACGGGGAACTTTGTCTTCTTCTTCATCACCACCTCTACAGAGGTGGTGACGAAGAAGACGACAAAATTGACTTGCTTGATGCCGATGAGGACATTTTCTTTGATACAAAAACCTGTCAGGGATGGCAGGGACATGGATGTGAAGTGTGTCAGTGGCTCTGGTTGTGCAGTGTCCTGGATCCAAAGTGGTTGGATCCAGAGTTATCTGGGTAGTAGTGCATCTACCTCTTTGTATGAAGAGAGTAATGCCCATACTTGTCCTTAAAGGAATACTCCAATGCCCAAAGCTGTTCCTGGAATAATACTCAGGTGCCCATACTTGTCAATGAAATAATACTACAATGCCCATACTTTGGCCATGAGTAATACTACCATGTCCATACACGTCTCATCATTATTACTATGATGCCCAATGTACGTATTGAAGTATTACAGGACTGCCCATAGTTGTCAATGAAATAAAGCTCGAATGCCCATATCTGTGAGAGACAGAACAGTCCGATGGTCACATGTGTCACTCAAACAAAACTCGCATGGCCATCAATGGACATAAATTCATACTAGAATGCTCATACTTGTCATAGAGAAAACACTCGGATGCCCAGAATTGACAAAGAAGTACCCTACTGCTTCATGATTTTGACTTTTTGAATAATTTTTGGGGTGTAGTTGCAATTCACCCTCTTTCTTAATTAATTTTCGGTATTCATTTTGGGCAAAATTAGTTCAGTATGTTGTATTTATTTCGTTTTTTTCTGCATGCAAGCGGCCTGTTTCATGTTTTGGAGCGAACGATTTCTGGTGTCGGTGCCCTGTCGACACTAGAACCAAGCAATCGCGTGACCCTCGGAGGTCGACGCGATCACACTTTGGATTTCGTGCGGCAGCCAGGGTCAAACGACAATGGGGCAATTAATGAATTGTATTCGTTTCCCACACAATGATATTGTGTTTGTAGCCAAATAAAAGAAATCGTCGTTCCCGAATGATTTTTTAATGTCGAATCAAGAAGCAGTAGGGTAATACTTACATGCCCGTCGTTGTCGGTGAAAAAATACTCGCATGCCCACAAATGTCACTGACTTAATACTCGCATGCTCTCTACAGACTCGGTGGCTTGGTCCAAAGCCACGGCTCCCATGGCTCGGGACAGTTGGGCGGCCTACTAGTCGGCATGGGCACTCCCAAGTTCCAAGCCATGTGTTCCGGAGTCACAGAAGGTAGGGCCCATGATGGTTCTACATATGCCAGCTATCGGTTGCGTGCTACATAGCGGTCCCACCTCTCCTTCAAAGCGACCCATGCCCGATGAGCCGCCACAGGGTCTGCTACGGGAGTACCCCATCCTTCATGTGCCGGGCCATTTGGACGCACGTTGTTGTCCATGTCCAACGAACGTGAAAGACAAAGTTTGCCAGTGAGAAGCATCTCAAATAATCAATTTAGTACACGGTCATAATGCAAACCGGTGAAAAAACCGGTTCACTTGATGAACCTGTTTGTGTGACCCTGCGTGGACGTCGGCACATGCCGCCGACATCCGTTGATGGTGCGCGCGGTGTCGGCAAATTCCACCGTGGACAATACATCATTGCCGGTGGCCGCGTCCATTCAGCAAGTATTCATTGGCGATAAGATGACCTCTTCCAAGCGTCGCACAAATGTTGGCTACAGCGCGACAAAATCGGTCTACATGCATGGCTCAAGGTTGTACGAACTCCCCGCCGTAGAACTGAACACGACAAAACAAACCATAGGCTGCCAAGCCAGCCTGTGAACATGTGAGGTTTCTCTACGACATGCAAGTCCAAGACAAGTGAATACTTTGACCGTATAGAGGATACAGTTGTCGTCTTATTCTGTTTTCGGATGCTACATGAAAATCATGGGCATCGGTGTCATCTCGGTTTCGACTATGGACACCGCTGTCTGTTCGTTTTCGACTATGGACACGGCCGTCGGTTTGTTTTTGACTATGGACACTGCGGATCTGTTGTCCGAAACCATGGGCACCGGAGCATTTGTGCCCTTGAGTATTGTGTCATTGGAGTTTATGAGCATTCGAGCATTGTTTCAGTAACAAGTACATGTATTCTAGTTCTGTTTTTGTGACTTGTATGGGTATTTGAGTATTGACTTCTGTTACAATTATGGGCATTGAAGTATTAATGATGTGAAAATTATGTGCATTCCAGCATAAATTCAGTGACAAGCATGGGCATCCAAGTATGATTCCAGGGACAAGTATGGGCATTTGAGTATTAAATCACAAAAAAGTAAGGGCATCCGTGTATGAATTCCAGGCCAACAAAGTATTGTTTTAATCTATAAAGGTACGCACTTTATCTTTCTTTCAGTATATGATGGTAAGAGTGCATTTGAAGGGTTTTCTTCACATAGCCTTCATCTTCATGGGTACTCAAAGTCATTAAATCAATGAACATTATCGCCATGTTAATGAAAAACTACATGTCTTCAGACATACAGGAAGAAGAACTACTACCCAAACCACTCAGGATCCAACCACTTGGATCTTGGACAATGCACAACCAGAGCCACTGACACACCTGACAGGCACATTCCTGCCATCCCTGACAAGATATTGCATCAAAGAATATGTCCTCATTGGCATCATGCGAGTCGTTTTCTTTGTCTTCTTCGTCTTCTTCTTTGTAGAAGACGTCTTCCCCGTGTTTATCTCCGGATTCTGCTTCACTTGTATAGCATCATTGTAGATCCCTGTGCCTAGATCCATCATTGTATGACACTGTACAATGGCACACCCCTACATGTCTCGTAGTTATTGGTTTCCACAAACAGGAATACAGTTTCTAACACACCAATGTTGCACCAACTCCCGAGAGGAACCCCACAGTCCAGTCAAGTGGATGACATGAATTCATGTTTCAGGGTCCTTGTCTAAGTGCTTAGAGAGAAGAGAAATTTGATTGAAAGGGAATGAAATGACCGTTCAAAAGTCTGTACGTACACATTCTTAAATTATGCTCCTGATTGGTTTTTACAAAAAGAGGAAGTTGGACATCATTCATCCACAAGTATTGAGAAGGACACAAGCTGAGAGGCATTGAGCAGTACACCACCTTCCACAAACTGAGTTGAACAAAAATACCAACCCAACTAAGCCCCAAGTGAAATAAAGTCTAATGCACGACTGCAATCCGAGGCCAATTGTGATCTGGCCTGCACCTCCTCCCTAGGGACCAGTCTTCTGCAAGCTCTGCAAAGCACACACATAGAAAAGGACTTAGTGGGAGAAGCATGACTTATGACCATATTCTAAAGGGTTCAAGTCACATATACCCAGTTCTTGGAACTATATAGCTGATGTACCAATGTCGTGTACAAAACAATGCATATGACAATGCTGCACAAAAAATAACGCATGTGACAACGCCGTACATAAAATAACGCATATACCAACGTTACATAGAAAATACCTTAGGAACCCATAAGCGCTAAAAAAATGTCATGTTCTTGTGACATACCATGTAGCATTGATGCATGACATAATTTTTGTCATTCACTATGTTTCTCACGGATGCACCATTGCACTTTTTTCCATGTCAGGTCCAAAACACATGTTGTGATCCAGCATGAAGAAAGGGGTGGGCGGCTGGTTTACGTTGTTGCGGATGCTGGGCGGATGGTTGCTTTTGTCATGCATGGTGGGTGGATGGTTGCTTTTCTTCCGAACCACGGGCGGATCCTTGCTTTTCTTCCAAACGACGGGCGGATGAGAGTCACAGTTTGCGTTTCATGGGTATCTGAGCTATTTTACCCTGTTCTAAAATCCTTAATTAACAACAAGGAACACTTGCGGGATTGCAACGGAAGACACAGTAGGACTTCTAGTTGAAACAAAATCACCACATGTTGAAAGAACGGTTGAAGTTGTCCACCTCATCATGGAAAACCATCCACAACTCCTCACGATCCTCTGCATTATTGTGGCCGACTCCATTGCCACTGGAGACTGAGACGGGGTCGACTACCTCCTACCCCCCCTCCTCCCCTTCCTTCTTCTCCTCCTCCGCCCCCTCCCACCCCTCCTCCTGTCTCCCCTTCCCTCCCTCCCTGTCCTCCTCCTCCTCTCCCTCCTTCTCCTCCTCCCCCTCCTTGTCTTCCTCCTCGTCATCCTCCTCCTCCCCCTCCTTGTCCGACTCTGCCTCCTCTTCAGCAAGGGGGACATCCTCTCCCTCATCCCCGGAGTATCCCATGGCATCCACGTTTGACCTGCACGACGCCCTCATGTGACACTCTGCCTCTAGCTCTGTGACGCATGCGGGAGCCATCTGCTCTGGGATTGGGGCCTCCATGTTAGGACATGACCAATGCACATGGCCTTGCTTCTCACAGCGGGCACAAATTCACCGCTTTTTCACCTTGGCATACCTCTCCTCTCACTATGGCTAGACCCCCGCGCCCGCAACGTGGGCCAGGCTGCTCTCACTTTGGGGTAGCTGGCTTCACAAGCCTCACCTTCAGCAAGGGGAAAGGAGCGCTGTACATCCATTTGTTGTTGAGGTTGAGTTAACCGAAGTCCACGTACGCCACGGGATTCAGGGCATTCTCTAGCAGGAGACTACATGCATGCGGGCATGGCACCCCATACTCACGTCAGCGGCTGCACAAGCAGCCTTTGGTCTTGATGTTGACATCGCATGGAGTGCCTTTTGGGCGCACTATAGTGCCGCTTGTCCTGGGTCCAGCCTCGTCCCCATCCAAGTCCAAACTGTACTCCCGGCTGTGGTCAAAATTGTTTTTCACCTTCAGCTTCAGTGCCGACGCGACGTTGCCCTTGGCGTCATGTGCCATCTTGCGGCGAACGTGCCAAAGCCTTTGCACAAACATGTGAAGATTTACAAAACAAAAGTACGGGTACATTTTCCGGAGCTCCACGAGCTTGCCGTTGAGGGACTCCATGGCGTTGCTGGTGGTATGCCCTCCGTGAGGCACAGGGCGGTAAAGCCTACTCCATCATTCCTTGGGGATGCTGGGCTCCCCATTACCACCGAGCATGTAGTCCACAGCCTTTGGAACTTTCCGTTGCATCTCGGCCAAGCAGGCATCCAATCTGCCTGCGTTGTCACACGGGCGAGGTTCTAGAACAGGGAACCCGACCTGCCCTGGCATTGGAACTGCACGTTCCGCATGAGGTGCGACGTGCAGTACGTGTGCATTGCACAAGCACCACACGTAGTACCCTACTGCTCTTGATATTCGATATTAACTCTTTTTTAAGTCGTTGAAACTCGTTGAAAATACTGCTTCGTCGAATACAAGAAACTGTTAAAATAATTTCAAAGTTGAAAAGTCGAATATCAAGTGTCCCCTCTGACTTTTAAGCCCTGTGTTCATAGTTCGTTGGTATTTTCCACTACGACACTCCATACAGTAGTGGGTCGTTCAAGTCTATCATTGTTTATTTCCTTCTCTCGATGTTCGGCTTCCACCACGAGTCATGTGGCGAAGCACGAGATTGGCGGGTCGAGCGGTCAAGCCCTCGATCGCTCGACCTACCGAGAGCGAGATCTAGCTATTCGAACATTCGAGCGTTTGAACGGCCAGATCGCGCCAAGGTCCTGGTCACTTTCCGACGTCGATCGTCGGAATCGGAAAGTGACCCGGACCGATCATCGAATATTAGGTGTCATGGGGTATACAAAAAACGAAATTAAGGGTATACTAAAATAGTTACATGACACCATTTTCATGATCGAAATAATTATGCTTAAATCCATTCGTCGAATATAAAGCGCAGTAGGGTATGGTGTTTTCGCCTCCACGGCATTGGCCAAGCCTTTCTTACGATCTGAAATGACCGTGGTGCCAACCTTTGCGGCCGTCGGGTAGGCTACTGCCACAAGCTTGCAGAACCACGTCCAGTTGTGCTCGTCCTCTCCAGACACCAAAGCGTAGGCCGCAGGCATTGTGTTGTCGTTTGCATCGAAAAAACTACATGATCAACAGTACCTGCTTGTATCCATTCTTCAGGTGGGTCCCATCCGTGACTAGGACTTGCCGAGTGCATTCAAGACCTCTACGATAGGCTCTGGGTGGGACAAACACCTGGTCGAACACGCCCGTTTCCCGTTCTTCTCAACTTTCACGATGTCGAGCGGGTCCACCTTCAAGAGCTGCATGAAATAGCACATAAAACACAATTAGCACAAAACTAAGAAAAAAATTAGGCATTAGAAAACCACCATAAAGAGGAAAGGGGAAAATTCATGTGTACCTCCTCCACGTGTCCAGGGAACATGCTCTACAAATCTGACTTCCTCCAGTACATCTTCTCCAGGCAGGCCCTCTTTGTGCGGTATAGGGTGGTGTATGTTGTTATTTGAATGCCCCTTGGCCACTAGTCTCCAGAATTGGCAAGTAGTGGACGGACCAGGCATGCACTGCTCATGTGGAGCAAGTCCCCTGGGTCCGGTCCAATAGACCGGGCATGCACTGTCCTTATTCAAGGATAAGTCCCCTGGGTTTTTTCTGATGATGGCTATTCAGATTGTCAATCTGACTGTGCCGATGGAAAGAGCAGGTGTCAAACTATCAGCTATCCAAATTTCGGGCTGATCCAACGGTCGCATTGGAAGATGCAAGATGTGCCTTGGATCAGGGGTTGTCTTCCCTGATTGAGGGGATGACCTCCTTAGTTTAAGGAGTGACATCGGCCAAGGCGCGCGCACTTCGGGTTAGCCGAGGCGTGTGCGCTTTGGCTGCCAAAGGCACTCCTCAGCTATTTATGCCTCGTACTTGCCATTATCTCAACTACTCCTTCACTTGATGTCTCTTGTTTGAGCTGTGCGCTTGAGACTGAGCTTGATATGAACTGCCAAGGTGGTTGTAATCTTGCTCGTGTGAGAGTGCTGACTTAATTTGTTGGGCTCTCACACCAAGGAAGAAGAAGGCTTAGAGGGTGGGAGCCCCTAAGACCTTGAGCGAAAGCACCTGGGTAACTAGGTCTCACCAGAGGCATAGTTAATTCCTTTGGGGTGATCGTGATCCTTGGGTGAAATTCCCTTGGACGGTTGACAGTTGCCATTGTGTCGGCGCTGTTTTCTAGACCGGAGCCTCAGGCCACGTGACTCAGGATTAACAAAAGGGTTATGGGCCCACACCTAGTGTGAGACTTAGTTGCAAAAAGCACACAGGTTGCTCAGTAGCTCAGCAAACGTGAGGAGCACATACACTCTATCACAGCTACAGGTGCTCCTCTTCGGCCCTCCGTCCAAGACCTCTCATCAGCCTGACACCGGCTCCATCAGCCTGACATCAGCATCAACAGCAGGTGTAGCAGAGCGGCCTCAACGGAAGCAGATCCGCCTCAACTGCAGGTACCATGGCTCCACCTACCGTCGAGGAGAAAGGCAAGAGGGTCATCAAGGAAGGCTCGTGGACCAGCACACCTGTGGCCATCAGTGGAGCTGTGACGTCCACAGTAGAGGCAGGGAGTGGCATTCATACGCCCATTCCTGAATTTGATGGGACAGGGTTCTCACTCTGGAAGTGGCAGTTTGATATCATAGTCGATGACCGTGATCTCCTCCCCTACTTCACAGGGGAGGCTGTCCAACCAGTTTCATCCCAAGCCGAGGAGCTGGCAGTGTGGAAGCGGGCCAACAAGAAATACATGGCCATTCTGGTCTCAGCACTGCAGCAACATCTGCTCTCTCATATCTCCGGCCTAAAAAACGCAGCTGAGGCATACAAGAAACTATGCAAGATCTACAAGAGTGACTCCCTCGCCAACCGTTTGTTCATCCTCCAAAAGTTGCTGAGGATGCAGCTGACTGAGGGCGAGGACGTCCTAAAATTCTTGCAGCAGTTTGAGACTCTCCTTCAGCAAGCCAGCAACATGGGTTGGAGCCTTGAAGCCAACATGCAGGGGATGATTCTCCTCATGGCTCTTCCACCAAGCTGGGGCCCCATGATTATTGGGATTGGTGGCTGGCCAGAGGACCACGTGAAGTACGCCAACATCTCTGAGTTCATCCGCAATGAGGCTATGCGGTGTAGCCATAGCGAGGCCAACATCACAGCCTATGCTAAGGACGTGATGTTGAACGCTCCGGACATCTTGCTATACGCCGCACGTACAATCCACGGGCACTTCTTGGTGACATACTGCTTGCACCACGCCACAAAACACGTATGGTCACTCTTCAGCTGCCTCAACGACATACGGGTGTGGACCGCATACTCTTCCACGCCAGCTTTGCAGGCTGTCATGTTCTCAAACGATGAGCTGTCGGGGAAGGCTATCTCAACCCTCTGCTTCTTCGGGGTTGCAGGGTGTGGGGTCGGCTTGGCAATGTTTGGGGAGGCAGCCTTCGCCATGGCGTTGGCTGCCCTTGCCTCATCATCGGACCCGACTGGCAGGCCCTTGGCCAAGTACACACAACCACCTACATGGGAAATCCTCAGGGGACCCTCACATTCATGGCGTGGGGCACCTTCCACTGCAGTGTGTCGTGCATCATCCTCCTCATGAGGAGGAGAGCATTGCGTCAAGCAAGGCTCGCCTGTCATATCTTTGACGTAGTCGTCGGGTGGGAACCACAAAGAAGTGACGGCTCCACCACCCCTCTGGTGCGCGTTCTCCACCATTGGGAGACAACATGGGCACCTCTCCCAGGTGCATTGCACAAGGCCTTTGTGAGGGCGTGCAACATCATCGACAATGAGCTGCACCACAATGGCCAGCAAGGTGAGAACCCCCCACCACGCGCAACCCTCGATGCGGAAAAATGTATTTTCCAACCTTAGGCTTGAGAGCAGCCAAGGGAACCACATGGTAGCCCTCCATGATGGGAGGTAGTTTGCGACTCGGGAAACCGGTGGAACGTGCAACGAGAAAGGCTATAAAAATCATAAAGGAATCCATGCAAAGACAGGGACGCGTTCCAGGAGAACCAATTTGCGATCCAGTAAACTTCGAGGATCCGTCGATCAACGCAATCAGATGACGTAATCAGTCATGAAGTATGCAGCGTGTACCTATGAGCAGAATGCTTGCTATATCATATGTAATACCACCGTGAACAAGGCATCGGAGCCCTAGAAAACCATGCCAAATACATTCCATGTTACGCTCACGTCGGCCGACAATGTAGTTGCAGGTCTTGTCATTGTCGATGTTGAAATCCATCTCGGATCTGTTAAAACCATGAAATATATGTCAAGCGTGCCCATGACGGACACTAACCAGGGGCACAACTGTCATGTCGGTTTTCACTACGGGCACCACTGACTTCTTGTTTCCAACTATGGACACTGCTGACATATCGGTTTCAACATTGGACACCGCCGTCGGTTTGTTTTCGACCATGGATACTGCTGATTTATCAAGCAAAATGATGGGTAGTTTCTAGGATGTGGCGCACGCTGTGAGAGAAGGAGGGGGATCTGCCGGGCCCCGCTACAGCGGGGCCCAGAGGTGCCTGGGAAGGTAGAAAAAATCCAAACCCGCTTGCGTAACTAGGGGGTTTGTTGGATATTGGGGGGGGGGAGGGTCTTAGCTACTGAGCTAACCACCTCGGGCAGAGAAGTCGCAAAACCGAAAAAGCTCACAAAGCTTTTTACACCTTCTTCCTTTGCAGGTATGTGTCTTGCACCCCAAACTTAATCAGGCATACACTTCACCTTCAAGAGTACTAACGCCTGAGCATTACATCTCAAGAAGAGCTCAAGTCGTCAATACGCAAGAGAGCATCAAGCAAGGGTTGATTGATCAGCATGCAAGACAAGTCCTTTTATAGTTGTCTGTCCAGTCCTAGAACTCAAAAGCACATTCCTCAGAAGTGGCTTGACCCTACCACATCACCAAGAGAATTGCGCTGTGGGCTTGACACATAAGCATCCTTGTGCCAAGGTGACTGATCAGCCGTGTTGCTTCCCAGAAGCAACGGACTTTCTTTCTTGGAAGCTTCCAAAACAACCAAGATGTGCATGGAGCTAGGACCGAACTCATGACCTCTCACTTGGCCAAATCAACAAAATGGCCAAGTTAACCACTCACCTACATGGTGTACTCACAGGTCATATCTCACATGAGACAGAGCATAGTTGAGTCACCCTACAACAAATCCAGGGGTCATATCTCCACAAGGGGCAGAGCATTCCTGATCCGTCGTACAAGACTGAACAAGGGGCAAACATATTCAACAGAGGGTACAAGATGCAGTGCATGCTGTGATAGAAGAAAGGGGACCTGCCGGGCCCCGCTACCGCTGGGCCCGGCAGGTGCCCGGGCAAGTAAGAAATAAGACCCAAATCCCCCAGTTCAACTAGGGGGTTTGCTCAGAGACCGTGAATGCACCCTTGCAAACGTGCAAGTTCTGGAGTTCGCACTTGCAAACTCCAAAACTTGCGGCAGGGTTACATCTGACATGGGAGAGGCTAATGTCAGACATCGCCCAGTTTGACTTTGAAGTCGGCGAAGTCCAACTTTGATATCAAAGTCAGACTTGGACACAATTGTCATTTTATTCTGTTTTCGCTCGCACAATGAAAAACATGGGCACCGCAGTTACTTTGTTTCCAACTATGGACACCGCTGATTTGTCATTTTTTACTATGGACACCTCAGTCTTTCCATTTTCGACTATGGATACCACAAATCTATCGGCCCAAACGATGGGCACCGCTATATTTTGAACCATATCCTTGACCTTTGCGTTATGGGTGATGAGGAGCCAAATCCAGACTATTGGTTGCATTTGCATTTGTTGCAATAGAAACGTCTTTTTCTCTGCTCGCTAATTGGCTTCCAACAGCTTTAACTACCTCATTGCTCACCTGGTCACTGTTAGCATCGTTTTGGACCATCAAAGAAAACGTAAATTAGTCGGATGGTCTAACCAGTACATGAACTGTGGTAACACAAAATGCTACGTATGATGATGAATATGCGGTTGCTCGTTGAGAAATATGCCATATCATCGTCTTACCTCACTACACTTTGAAGTTGATGCCGGCCTTCTTTTAGTGGCCTTTTTGGTTGAAACCTGCCTTTCGAAGATTATGTATACTATCATTATTCTTAATACCACCATTTTCACAACCGTGTATAAAATCATCTTCTGTGAACAACCTAATGTTTTCCTCTCTCAAATCACATAGTGTTCATTTACATAGATTTTAAACCATAACATTCTCTAATGTTCGATTCCTCATGTGCCTGAGATAACCTTGTATTGTTACACACACAATCACGTTGAACATGTGCCTTAAGATGTGGTGTTTTGTTAGGCTTCTATGTCATACATCCAACTGTAGATGTTGAACACTGTAACAAATGAAACAAAACACGAAGGTTTGGGCCAAATAAGATATTTGTGTCAAAATGGACAATATCCATTTCTCGTCAACATGAAGAAGTGTAAGATGGTGGAATGTAGTAAGATATACAAGGCAAATAAACACATGGTCATGAATGTGACAAGATGAAAACTTTGAACTGTACCTATGTTTTTCATTGAACTTCACTGAACCTTGAAACAACCCAAATAAAGTTTTGATTTGAAATTGTCTAATTCAATGCTCCATCCTTGTAAGTTTGTGAAATCATCCACTTGGTCGTTGTTCAACCTTTTATATATGTGCCCTCAAAGTGGTATGTTCTTATTGACTAGTTGGTGTTTATGCACGAAGAATAACATTTCCAAGGCTACGGGGATTTCTTCCCACCATGTCAAAGAGCCCCACGTGGCATAAATTGCCACCAAAGGGTCTAATCTGGAGAGCCAATCACTTGAAAAATGGAGTATTAGACTGTAGCGGGAGGGCCAGTTCGGCCCTCCCACCTCGCGATAGCGAGGGGGTGGCTGCAAGCCACCCCTCGCTATCGCGAGGGCTGGCCGGTGGCCAGCCACCCGCTGGCTACCGGCCGGCCGGCGGCCGACCGGCTGGGTGGCCGGCGGCCGGTCAAGTGGCCGGCCGGCCACCCGCCGGCGAGCCATCGGCCGCCGATCGAGCTGGNTCGTGCCCTCGTCCCCCCTCGCCCTCCTTGCAAAACGAGCAAGAGAGGACGAGGGATAGGGGGAGCGAGGGTGAGGTTAAAAACTACTGGCGCGAAATCGCCAGCGTGCCTCGCACGCGACGATTTCGCGCCAGGACGACAAAAACGTAAGTCGAAGTTCGTTTGCGACGAACTTCGACAGAATATAATCGGAATAACTCGTGCGAACACACGAGTTCGAGGTAAAAACCCCCGGTTTGGGTCCCAAAACCAGGGGTTTGGCTAAAAACGGAAATGGGCCTCCGGAGACTCGAAATATTCGAGTCTCCCTGCTCTGGGTCGTTGATGACGATTGCCCCTCAGTCTCGCGAAGGGGGTAAACCCCTGACGCGGACTGAGAACGCCATTCTGCGAACTCCGACGACGACTTCAGAGCAGGAGCTGGAGACACGGCCCGTTACATAGACACTTTTGATGGGATAAAATCCTGGAAGGCACTCTCCTTGATGTTAACACACATTTTCTTTAATTGTTTGTTTGATGAAATACGTATAGCAACAAAACAAAATCCATGAATAAACTGAAATCATGGATTATGAAAACTCTCAACTGTACAAATAAAGTACGTCTGGGATATCATGCTCATAGATTGTTAGTGAAGTGGGTTGCAAAGTTTATCGATCTACAACCTCCCTTCCATGCTTGTTCCTTGACAGATCCCATGTTCATTCTTAAACCCTAGGTCCCAACTATTTCACAAGCATTGAAACTTCAAGAAGCTCCTTTATGAAGTGAATATAACATTAGTTTATGAATTCTGGAATTCCCTTTGTTACACTTTAAGTAGTACCACCAGTTGGTTCATTTTCCATCCCTCGTTTTCCTATTTGAATTAGTTATTGTAATGTTTTGCTACCATCCCCAAGCCTTGTTATGGTGTTTTCACAAAGGAGAATGCCTTGAGATATACTGTATGTTCTCTACAAGTGAAGTGCATTTGCTTCTTTTTCTTTCCCAAGGAATCAACTTCCATCAAAGTCAAGTTCTCTAGAATCTAGTTCGCCTCAAGCCATTGTGTTTTCGCGTTTGTGTGTCGTGACCCACTCGATTCCTAAATTGACCAAATCAATGGAAGTTGTAGATTTGTTCAGATATTGGGATGATTCATGTAAAACGATCATGTGTTATCAATACCAAAATGACTGTCGTGTCTCACTCTTGCCGCCGTTGTCTTTACAATAAAAGAGTTTGTTATAGCAAGGTTACCCACTATGAATATTTGACAAAAGCATTGCTTGTTATCTGCCATGCTTTGTTTTTCATGGAGTTACAAAGACTGCACAATGCTTCTAACTTGTTGTTTTACATTCCCAGAGGTACAAGAGCAGCATGGGCGAAGTCAACCAAGCCCATTGGTGCAGTAGAGTTGACTTGCCACACCAGTTTCATCTAAGAAAAGGGTAGTTTGCTTGCGACTGATACTACAACTTTGCATGCATGGAATGTTGATAAGACGCTCACTTTCTTGCTATGATTGAGTGTCAACAATGGTGATCATACATACTGCTCTGATAGCCACAAATGAATGCTTGGTCCTTGAACACTCGGAAGATTGAATGCTTGACAATGCATCAATTAGAAATGGGGTGCACCCAAGAGTTGGTGTTTTGTACAGATGACTACTCCTCTCCACGTGCGTGAAATATAGAGATCAAGAAATAGTGCGTCGTTGTCTCAGACTACTAAACACTCGATCCATTTGTGTTTATTTGTTCATGTTATTGTGCGTTCCAACTATGGTTTTGTTTGGTAGTAGTCGTGCAAGTGAAATTCTCAACTTAAAGACTCTAGTATCAGTGTCGCCATTTGAGATGTTGGTTCAACAATATTCATGGCATATCATGGTAAACCTACTATTGTCATTTTCTTTTCAATCCTTCATGTATATGTTTGTCTGTGAATTATGCTCACATGTTTAGTGCATGCAGACAATGTGGTCTCTGGTGATCGGCATTGACCACGAAGATATGCACTTTCCAACCTCCTTAAATGGTGGTGTCACACCTTTATACTTATATTACAAACTCCATCATTCATCAATCCGTACAAGGCCTTGCTATAACCCTAGACAATTCATTGGAATTTCTCTGGCATATTGTTCTTTGTACGATCTTAGACCAAGACGACCATGGTACTTCTCCTGTATGAGACTCGCTCGTGTCGAGCAAGTATGGCCAATTTTCTCCAGAATTCGGGCTTTGTGCCTATGTGGTAGGATTTCTGGTCAGTTAGCCCCAAAATTTTCTTGAGTACTGGCAAACTTTGCTTCCTTGCTAATGGATGAAACTTGACTAGCAAGTTTTGTGATAATGAACCTTGTGCTTTAAAAATTTCACATAACATCCTAGCTTTTAATATAACATGTAGTACATTCCATGGAATGATTTTCTGTTGGTTCTACAGTATTTTTATCTTTCTTATCATACTATCAAGGCCCTCTTATGAGCCTAAAAAAGTCTTGAGAAGACCATTCGTGCTAACAAGAGAAAAGGCCAATGTCTATGTGTTGCCCTACTGATCCTTAAATTCGACATTAATGTTTTTTTAGCTTGTCAAATTTGAACGATTTTTCTTCACGTCAAAATAAAGGGTTCATCAGAATATTAATGTAGTACAAAAATCAAACTCAAGGATTTGTGATTAAGTTTTGGGATTCCATGTTAAAATTGCCATCTAATTAGGAAGGGATGTTTGGCTATATGAAAAAACAAACATAAAGGACTTTGATGAACTGCGCTCACCTCCACGAGGCTCCTATCCTATAGAGCTTAACATCCCCTTCATTTCTTCCATGCCAATGATGTTATGTGCTTTCTCTTACTTTGATGAATCTTTGCATCGCACCAAAAGCGTGACATAATCAATGTAATTGAGGAGTGGCTTCTTCAGGCTGAGCACGCTCGTTAGTCGCAACTGCATGTGTTCCAATCGGATCATGGTCATGAGTTTCTTAATCCCACCTCTCGCTTCCTCACCTCTTTCCTGTATGTATAGAGCCTTTTGCTTTGTACACACCACCCAAAGATGGTACCTGTTAATGCGCCTGATAGCAATGGTCTAGAAAATGGGTCCCGACATGGGAGGCCGCCAACCGCTCTTGGTATTGCAACCAAGATAACATATCACCCTCGAACGAGGGATCCACACTTTAGGTTCGTTTGGTTTGCAACCTCACGAAGTCCGCATGTTGGTCTTTAGTGTCTACCTTTGGTTGGACACTCTGTGAGGAGTCTCAAAGGCAAGAACTGTAAATGGATGCATGCAAGGTACAGGCTTTTATACTTGTAGAGCTTTGCCAAAGCTTCTGCTTGTAGTGGTTCCACTGGAGCCAACCTCAACCTACATTCCTACTTGGCTCGTCCTTAGACCGCCAAGTGTCATCCTCAAGACAGGCTCTAGTAAGCTTCCTAGAAGCTTCCTGTCCCAGTTTTGGCCACAAAGAAAATTGCGGCCGTTGCGGGGTTTGAACCCGCGACCTCTGGTTTGAGACTTCGGTGCCTAATCAACCAAGCCAAAAGGTATGGTTCCTATGATGAGCCACAGGGGACATGCCCATTATGGGGAGTGCATTCCTGGCCCATCTCAGAACAGACCAAGGGGACATACTCCATAGAGCAGTGCATGCCTTGTCTGTATGTGTAGCTAGCCAGCTAGGCAGTGGACAAGGTGCATACTATTTCAAAAAATCTCTCCCTTGCACCTCTGTCCATCTGTCCCTTGCTTGGCTCCATCAATGCCTTGGAGCTCACCCTTCCTCTACCGCACTCCTCATGCCGAATCCACGAATGCCTGCATAATGCAAGTCGCTCTCCAGCGGCTTGGTCATGCAGTCAGCAAGCATGCTCTTTGTTCCGCAGTGCTGCAAGTCCACCATGTTCTTCATGACCAGGTCACGTGAGTAGTGGTAACGTATGTCGATGTGCTTCGTTTGCCGGGAGATGATCTTGTCTTCAGCCATCAAGATGGCGCTCATGTTGTCCACGTGTACGATCGTGGCGTCCTTCTGTGGCACTGTCTTTTTGCCAAGCAGGCTGCGGAGCCATTGAGTCTCCTTGCACACCTCAGACAAAGCAACGTACTCTGCCTCAGCCGTGGACATGGAAACATAATCCTGCTTCCTGCTGGCCCATGAGATGGCAGCGCCATTCAAGATGCACACGTATCCAGAGGTGGATTTCCTGTCGTCGAGATTTCCTCCCCAGTCAGCGTTGGTATAGCACTTCAGACGAAAGGGGTCTGTTCCTTCTTGGCCTCCAAGGACGAGGCTCATGTGACGTGTCTTCTACAAGTAGCGCAAGATGCGCTTGAGTGCCTACCAATGTTGTGGCCAAGGATTGGCCACGAATCTGCTCACTTGTCCCACAGCATAGCAGATGTCCGGACGAGTCCCTACCATGGCGTACATGATGCTACCCACAGCGGACTGGTAGGGGATGTCTTGCATCTCCCTTTGTTCTGCTTCGTTGCTTGGCGACATGGAGGCCTTCAGCTTTGTGTCGGTCGTCATTGGGGTGCTGACAGGTTTGCAGTCTTCCATGTGGTAGCGCTTCAACACCTCACCAATGTATTTGGTTTGGTTGAGTTTGATGGTGCCTGCTACTCGGCTGCGGTGGATGGCAATCCCAAGGTAGTACTCGAGAGGACCCATGTCCTTCATCTTGAACCTTTTGCTGAGGTCAGACTTCAGCCCATCCAGCAGCTCGACCGAAGACGAGCAGATGATCAGATCATCCACGTACAGCGCAACCAGCATCAGCCCTCTCCCATCATCGCGCACGTACATGCTCGGGTCATTCTGGCAATGCGCGA